>JAZHYW010006900.1:0-72709 GCA_037355805.1 Ixodes ricinus
AGCGCACTCAACGCGAGGAGCGGCCACCTCGAAAGCTGTGGAGATCGGAGTACCACTTGCTGAGAACTTAGCAGCAGGTGACTGGTCTTCCGAGGCGACATTTAACCGCTTTTACCGATGGCAATCAGATACCCGGGCACACTTTGGAACCCAGATGCTGAGAACACATGCCAAAGCTTGGAACAAGCAGTTGTGAACTTGATAGTAAGTGCGAGAGAGGCTGAAGTATATTTACCTGTTCTGACGAATGGTACTTGCCTGAAGTTAGAGCGGAAATTATACGAAGCCTATGGAAGCACTTACTATCAAGTTCACACTCTTACCGGATCCCAGCCAATTTTCGGGATGAATCATCATGTTCTCTTCCTGTAACAGGTCGAGTTGGCTCTTGGCACCGGAAGTAGAGCGAGATCTCCAACCTATTGCAACTACCAGAACGGAAAATAAAAGCGTTCTGAGTGCATAAACGCCTATGCTCTGTCTTTCTAGTGGGGGCCCCATCATCTCAATGGAGCATCAAGCTGTGCTCTAACCACTAACTCGGAAAGATGAAATCGTAAGGGGAGAATACTCCCCGAGTCGAAAAATGTAAAGTGTCTTTTTTAATAGCTTTGAAACGTTGACGTCAGTTCCGGTGTAAAAGTAAAAAGCAGTTGTGAACTTTATAGTAAGTGCTTCTATAGGCTTCGTATAATTCCCGCTCTAATTTCAGGTAAGTACAATTCGTCAGAACTGTTAATTCTCCTCCTAAATTCTGTGAACATAATAGCGCTTCACAACAGAGACGAGAGTAGGAACGAGACAACACAATGCGCTAACTTCAACTGGTTTAATCGTCAGAAGTTCTGACGATTAAACCAGTTGAAGTTAGTGCTTTAGTGTTGTCTCGTTCCTACTCGTCCTAATCGTGAAACGCTATTATGTTCTCAAAGTTTCAGTACCAACTCGCCCAAGAATCCGCATTACTCTTAAATTAATTGAAAAACAAACTAATCACGATAAATTGGGAGATCTTTGCAAGGCACACATCCAAACTGTTCATAATTTTCATGTTTAGTTAACGCCACCTATTGTTTCACTTCATTAGTTTTTCTTTTCTTGTTTTTTTGTCGCCATTTGTATACACCATGTTCCTAAATAATCAGCTGTTTTATATTTCGAATTTACCTGTTCAAATGTGTCTTCTTGCACCCCCTCCTCCCTCATGTAATGTACTTTCCATATACCTTTGAGGTATAATAAAATAAAAATTAACTCATGAGTGTCGAAATGTGTCGCCTTTCATATTCTCACCTATCTGGGGTTAGGTTCCCTTGCATTGTCCCATGTGCCTAGCAGTTACCGAGCGACTCAAGAGAAGGTGCTTCGTGTCCAGCATGTTTCCTTGTATTGCCTTTTGTACCTGTGAGTTATTTATAGTGAACCAAAAAGAGGTCCAGTTGCCAGCTTCAGAGCGAATTCTCGTCTTGAAACAATCTGATTATGTTCGTCGAGTCGTTTGCACTGTCAGAAGAGCCATCCGTCGGTTGTCCCATGGCCCTCGTGTGTATTTCTAAATTTGGTCGTTTCTCGGTGAACACTAAAGCTCGTGTTTCTACGATCAACAATATCTTATACCTTATGCAATAAATTATGCAAACTGCGAATACACACTCATACAAACAGCGAGGGTGAGCTCTGAGAATAAATATTTAGCCACATATAAACAGTGTTTAGAGACATGCAAAAGGATATGTGCTTGCTGGGACAATGGCTAACCCAGGCAACATATGCAGCTCAAAAAACGACAGATGCAGAAGGTTAAAGCAAATGTCGCATGGAGTGGAGTTACGTCTAGACATAACCCTGTGTTTTTCTTGTACGACAAGCCAGCATGATCAACACGTACAACCATGAAAGCAGGAGAGGTAAGAATGTCGACAGATTATGGCGACTACAGCAGAGATGCTGACAAGATTTGTGCTTTCCAATGGGCCAGCAAAATCATCAATACAGCTTCAAAACGACAGATGCAGAAGGTTAAAGCAGGTGTGCAAGGGATAAGTTCTTCAGACATATCACAGCTACACGAAAACGTACAGTGAATAGCAGAAGGTGGTCACAGATTATGTGGCTATAGGGATAACAAAGTCCATATGCAGCTATGAAGACAGATGCAGAAGGTTCACAAATGTCACGATGTACTTCTAGACATCAACCTGCTTTTTTTATGACAAGCCAGCATGATTTACACGTACAGCTCTAAAAGCAGGAGACGTAAGAATGTCAAGAAATTATAGCATCTACAACAGAGATGTCTTACCAAAATATGTGTTTTCCAATAGAATGGCTAGCAAAACCACATATACTGCTCTGGAAAACGACAGAGGCACAAGGTTAAAGCAAATGTGGCATAAAATCAAAGTTACGTCTAGACACCAACCTGTGTCGGCAGGCACGTTTTGGCAGGCACAGCTCTGAGGGCGTCAATGCCTCAGTTGTATTGTCACCACGGATGTGCAGGCAGTCGCTCAAATGTAACCTATACCCGCGGTGACAGTCAGAAACCGCATGTAAGTGATGTAGCGAGCGTCGGGAGACGACACGAGTGACTGCGAGGCCGACGAGAGTCAGCGACGAGTGACGGAGATCTATCGCGGCATGATGAGTCTGTTGATGTATATATATAGTATATGTAATATATGTGATTTCTCACTGTCGCTCGTCGCGTCGCTCGGTTTTTTGGACACATGAAACGTTGCTCATCGCCTTGGTCGCTTGCTCCCGTCGCCCTCATGCGGTTAGCCTCGTCAACCTCAGGACAAAAGCGAGTTGCGCGGCGCAAACGCGGATGGCGCCACCATCAAGGTGTACAGCAGCGCTCGTGTGGTGGGAGGCGCTCATTACTAAAAACCAAAGAAAACAATTTTGAATCAAACTTCATTATAGCTCTAGTTTTAACTGCATATTATTTCAGTAATTACAAATTACGTATATTTAAAAATATAATATATATTCTTTTCAGGTTCGTGTCAACATCGCACTCCCTAATTTTTGAATTTTCCTTCTTTTTTTAATTTCTACAACGAGACCGCTGCCTGTGCGCATACGCGCCTGCGCTCTGCGCGCTCCGAAACCGGTAGACCGTTGCGGTGGCATCCGTGCGTCTGCTCGCTGCTTTCGCGTTTTCGCTTGCCTTCGGTGCGTCGAGCGTTGACGCGTCGATCATCGCTCTACGCGAGCCTCGCACTGTCTCTGGCGAGTGAAAAGTTTTCCGTGTCTTTGAACTACCTCATTCGTGTGTTTACACAAAGTGGTGTGCAAGCAGCCTTGGGGACAAGAAGCACCCGTTCGTTCAGATCCCAACTGACGACGGTGAGTTTGAAAGTTTTCACCGCAATTAAAACAATTCCTAGGCTGTTCTTCTAGCCATGGCTAGAAGATCAGCCCTGGTGCAATTTGTGCAAAAATTGCACCATTTGAGGGTTATGTCCTTTTTAGGCAAATTGAATTTATCGTTTAATTTTTTTGAAATTCACAAAATGCCACCGTGATTTCACTGCGCTGCACACATTTGGGCGAGCGTTTTCAGCACGAAGACCGTCCTGCAAACATGTTATGATCCGTTGGCGCAATCTCACCCACTCTACCTCTCGTCGATGTCGTGCACAACGGTGTCAAGCCCCGTCGAGTAAATTGCAGTTTATATATATATATATTCTTGTGTCCATTTTATAATATTTCACAGAGTTCATATCTTATAATAACAGCCTGTTTTTATTCATTTATCTCGTGTAGATGCTTTGTCAGCCCTGCGACCGGTTTACCGTGTTTTATTTCTTTCGGAAATAAATAGAAATCTGGATAGTAAAATAATTTAATTTCGAAAGACACTTCTAAACTCACGAAAGATTTACGCATAGAAGGGTAGAACACAGACAGGGGTGCTTTCGTGAGATGTGCTGTCCTTCCTTCTATGTGTAATTATTTCGCAAGATTTTACACCTACCAGTGCAGCCCCCTCAAAACAAATAAAACTCACGTTTTTTGTGTGTTTTTTGCACATAAAATAGCAACATTTGCATTATGTGTTCCTTTTGTGCATCCATACAGATTCTCATAGCATAGAAATCCCTCCAAGAAGCCTCAGGGACAGGGAACCCCAACAAACAAAAGGTAGTGTCTGTGTTCACTTTTTTGTGAAGTGCAATTGATTGCTGCCCAACCTATCAAGCTCAATATGTAACCATCAGCACGCTAGGTTCTGCCATAGTGACCTATGCAGTCTAATCTACGGTCAACGGTAATATAAAACGATAATGGCTTGGGCGAAGGGGACGATAACAAAAACAAAATGATAGTCTCAAGCCTATAGTAGCGGCCCTATGGAATGTTTCGTAGCCCTTTTCCACTTCTGCAAGTGTATGCGTTGCGACGAAACAAAGTAATGCGTTCTTAGATTGTCCTGTGCAGATCCTGAGGGATAAAGAACACACATGCAGCAAAAATGAGAAAGAACAATGAAGTGGCTGGTTCATCCCATGGGCATCATAGGATCTCGCTGGCCACACCATGAAAACCTGGTTCAACTCATGGTTCAACTTGATGGCGCAAGCGACAGGTATTGGCAGCTCATCAAGAGGCCAAGATAAATGAAGACTACCAAAGTGGTCTACAGACAGCAAGGTCTACACAGTATTAAGGAATATGTCTGGAAATGTTCGAGCTCAGCTCTGTAAATACGCCAGGAACAAGATTGCCCGAATAACAACGCATTGTGTTAACTTTTTTTACTTCCATGGACCAGTCAGAATTACACGAGCTTTCAACTGGGCATTAAATCTTTCGGCTGTGCTTCTCGAGACCCTCGAGAGACAATGTTGTCCACTGCGTCAGCAGGTTTCTCCTTACATGATTTTTATTGAGCAAGACCATAGACTAACAGAAGCCCCTGAGCATCCACTTTGTTCAGACAAGTTGTTAGCCAGCTGATGGCCAACAACCTTTAGGCAGTCTTTTTGGGGGAAGATCTGTTGCCTCGAACCAGTAATACCAGGACCTTTGGCAGCTAGAATTCAAACTACTTGGGACTTTCACTCTTTGAGATGTCAAGTATTGATGGGCAATATCTGACCCACTAAAATTTGCTGTCTTATTACACAGGTTGAACAATTGACGTTTTATCACAATATACATTCATGATGGTATTTGAGATTTCACAACTAATAACCATTTAAATATCTTTTAGACATACCTCACCGATAGGGCGGTTTGCATACAATACTCCGGCAGGGCTGCATATTTACTTCACACTGGGTTTGCTTCTATGTAACAGATATCAGAAATTATAATTATTGTGTTTTTATGCCGCGAAAACAAACGTTTTTGTTTGTTATTACAGTATTTCTCGTTAATATGGACATCTCCATTCCCCAAAACAATTGTCCAGAATGTTAGGCATCCACAATCTTGAATCAATGCCAATATCACAATTAATAAATAATGAAGGTGGTATGTTGTTTCATTTTTGTCATCTACAACCGTGATAGGGTAGGAAAGGCAAGTAACTCCGGCTAGAAACCCAGGTAAAACTTTTTACCATTATCGTGCCGAGGTCTTATCTGGCAATAGTGAAGCTCTGGGTGAATTCTGTAACCGAAGAGCTTCACTAATCTCCTTTTTCTTTCACTGATCCTTTCTTTCTCCCCTTTTTTGCGTTTGTACTAAGTCTTTGCAAAGACCTTAATAAAATATAAAAACATGCATTTGCCCATTTCGTTCCCAAACTAGCTGTTAATAGTCCGTACTTTATGTTTCTCTATTTAACGTAACAAGTTAGAATTGTATGGAGACATCAGTTCCCGAAATTATGGCCAATATAGTGGCGCGACCAAAGCGATCAACCAAATCAACGAGACATGACTGTGTTGTGCTTTTAAATCGCAGACAGATATTCTCACGCCATAGCTGCATCTCACTCTACGAAACTTTAAACAGTTACTTGGAGAACTACCCTAAGCAGTAATATTTGGCGCCCGCCGATAGCCTTTACAAGTGAAAAAGCACTATGTCGTCTTCGCGCGAACCGTATCGCATATTGTATCTTCACTGTAGCACCTCTCGCTAACGTAGATACTACGCGCATTATGTTTCTCCACAGCAACGCCTGTTTAAAGAGATGGCGTAAATTATTTTTCTTTGTCATGCAAATGATTGAATAAACGCGTCAATGAGTGCGAAAATGCTGCATTGTTTCGATTCTCTGGAAGGTGCCGACGACAAGTAACGGACTGTCAAATGCTCGACGCAAGGTAGGTAAGCAGAACTTACAATTCTTTGCCATAATAAGTGGCATGGCATGCGCGAACCGCAAATTTTCAAGTGAAACCTACCGCGGGAGTGGTACTCACGGCACCGCTATGTAGTCCACCACCGCGGTTGGGTGGATGGATGGCAATGGCTATACCCTTTCTAACGGGCGGCATCTTGCGCCACGTAGCCTAACATTTCGTTATCCCTTCTTTTTTTTAATTTGTATAAATTTTGTTTTAACACAACCCCCTCCCCCTTTAAAGTGTTTACAATGCTTATTTTATCTATTTTTACCCCCCCCTCCCTAGTTCTTTTCCACCAATCTTCCAATCTCCTTTTAGTTACCGCAATTCTTTCCCTGTCTATTCCTCCATTCATGTCTGCAGATCCCAGTGCCCCCTCCAAGTCCGTAGTAATCCCTCCCCCTCCCCCCCCCCCCCGGGCCGAAGAGGGTGGGACGAAGCCCCGTGCACCTTAAAATTACGTGTTTTATAGTTTCCCTTTCGCGGTTGCATATGTCGCATATAGTGTCTATTTCCTGGAATTTAGCGCTATATGTTTTCGTTCTTAGCACCCCCGTTCTAGCTTCAAACAGCAATGAGCTCCCCAATGAATTGTCATACAACTGTTCCTTCTTTATTTCTTGTTTTTGTGCCCTGTATATTGTTAGGGCTGATTTCACCTGCATTCTCTCTTCCCACAATTTCCTCTCAGTTTTCTTTACTCCCTTTTCTACTATACTTCGTTTCAGCTTCCGTCCGAGCGCAACCAAAGGCTGAGGAACGGTTCGCAACTTCGAGAAGAGCATTCCTACGCACCACAAAGTAGTCCGCAAAATAATTTTTCCTTTAAATAACTGTTTTGTGCGTAAACATTGCACAATATTCCAGATGTGTACTGCTGAGAATGATTTGCAACTAAAGGAATTAAATATCTGAAGTTTATGTTTTATTAGTATATGTAAATGCATGGGTTTGGTGAAAACACGTACATCCGCTGGCAACACGGCTGCAGCGCTCGGTTTTTCTGTGTGATTTCGTTCCCGTAATGGCCGCATCATGTGCTTCGCTGCTTTCTTCGCCGAGTCGCTTCAAAACGTCATTTCGCAAAGGCACGTTTGGGCGTAGGCGTGTGAGGTCGTGATGAATGTCTACTTTCAAATTTGGCAGGAGACTCCGGCCGCGTCGTACCGCGAATGCGTTGTAAACAAGAAAAGCGTCCGGGTCACTACAATTCACTGATGCGCGGCGAAATCAGGGCACCCCTTTACCTGCCGATCACATTGAACGCCGAGAAACTGGTGGAAAGGACTGCGCCTCGAGCCCTGGTATATCCAGACAATACAAGGAAACATCAACGGCCGGGTCATCGGGCACCTTGCAATGTGTACTTACATCTCGAAACTATGCCGAAAACCAGAAAAGGTGGAAAGCTCGGACACAGACGCCAGTGGCCAGCCTACGTACTGACATCCCCTGTGACTAAATGTCAGAACGTGAAAGGGCACTTTTTAAGCCTGTAGCAGACGATACCGTTGAAATTCCCGTAGCAGACGAAATACGGGGCGAGCGCGGGCGGCGCGGACGACCAGCGGCGCAGCGGAGTGATACAAAAGTGCAGGCGAGATCGCGTGACCTATTGCCGGCGTGTGACTGGCTCCGGCCACACGTACCTTTGGCTGCGCTCGGACGGAAGCTGAAACGAAGTATATTACGCTCTGATCAGGCCCATCTCGTTGAATGTATTTAGATCTCAGCTTTCGGGTTCGGTTTGTCCACTTAGTGTTTAGACTTTCCGTATATAGATACTTGTACACTTTCCCTGTTCACCGTGTATCCTCAATTTCAGCTAGTCTTTGTTCAAAATTTACTTTAGTGATCGCTTCTCTACTCTCGAAAGATGCCCAACTTATATCCCCCTGCACTTTCTCATTCGGTGTATTCCCATGTGCCCCCAATGCCAACCTAACCGCACTCCTTTGTTGTATCTCTAGACCTGCCTGGATTTCTGACCTCATACACAATACCGCATTCTCAAATGACACTCATGGCACCATGACTCCCTTCCATACACCCCTAATGACTTCACATCTATTATAGTTCCAAAGTGCCCTGTGTTTCATAATAGCTGAATCTCGTTTCCCCTTCTTTATTACAAATCTTCATGTTCTTTTAGATTCCTTCTTCCTTCACTTAACCACACTCCCAGATATTTGTACTTTTCAACGTGCTCTATCATTGTGTCCTGTATCTCCAGTGGTTCCCCCTTCTCGTCGTTGAAAAATATTATACCCGAATTGCCTCTACTGAAGTTTAGGCCTAAACTGTCCCCTTCCTGCTGCAAATCCTAATCAGTTCCTGTATTGTCTCACGACTTTCTGATACGAGCACAATGTCGTCTGGATACATTAACCCTGGCAATACTTGATTTACTTTATGTCCTTCCTCCATGTAAGTCAGGTCAAAACCTAGGTTGGATTGGTCTAATCTTTTTTCCATCCCACTGAGGTGTATCATAAAGAGCAGGGGAGACAATGGGCAACCCTGTTTAAGTCCTCTTTTTATAGCTGTTGGTCTTGTAGTTTCGGCTTCCCATGTTATGACCACCCTATTCTTCGTACAAACCCGTTCTACAAACTTAACCATAATTCCCCCTAGCCCATATCCCTTCAGTTGGTCCCAGAGTGTTTCCTGATTCACAGTGTAATATGCCCCTTTGATGTCCAAAAACGCTACCCATAATTGCCTTTGACTTCTCATTGCTATCTCTATGCACTGAGTGATTATAAATCAGTTATCATCTAGTCGTCTATCCCTCCTGAAACCGTTTTGAAGCTCCCCCACAATGTGCTTTCTCTCTGCCCATTCTTCCATTCTTCTTTTTACAATTTATAGCAAGTCTGTATATTACTGAAGTTACTGTGATTGGCCGGTATGATTTCATACTATCTTTGTTTCTCTTGCCCTTATGTAATAATCTCATCCTGCTCAATTTCCAGTCACTGGTTACCTCCCCTCACATAAGTATCTGCTCAATCACCTACCTTAGTTTCGATTTGCTTGTTTTGCTTAGAAATTTTATCAGTCTCATTGGTATGCCGTCTGGACCTGCCGCAGTTCCAGCCGGAACCTTTCCTTCTGCTTTTTTCCCATTCCCTTCTGGTCATTTCCTCTTGTTTACTACGATCCTCCTCCTGTTTTGTGTAAACGCTACCATTCCCTACGGCCTGATCTGAGTTCTAACTCCGAAAATGCTGCTTCGATTGTATGTCTAATGTATTCTCTTGCCTCTTCCCCTCTACCTTTGTCCCTTCCTGTGTGGTTAATGTCTGCTGGTACACCTCGGTCTTTTTCCCTGTGCACTGATGTGCTTCCAGAACCTTTTTGCCGCATTCCTATCCTTCTGGTTTATCTCTATCATCCACTGAACCCCTTCCCTCCCAATTTTAGCCTGTATTATTGCTGATGCCTCCTGCTTTCTTTCTTGAAAATCCTCCAATTTGGATGCTACTTCGGCTGGTGTGGCCCCCTTTTTCTTTGCCCATCTGTGTTCTCTAGATGCCGCTTGGCGTCTCGATATTGCTGCCTTCACATTTTTATGCCACCAGCTTGTGAGCTTGCGTTTTAGTTTTCTTCCTCCTTGTTTGATTCGATATTTCTCTCTCTTTTGAAAACACTAACCAAGTCTTTATATGTCCATTCTCTTTCCCGTTGATTGGATACTATGTTCTCGATTTGCCTAGATACCTTCTGTAATTGTTTATCATTTAAGTTCTTTCTACCCTCTTGTTTTTGGTTTTGCGTTTTTGTTCTTACTGTGCCAAATCTGATCTTTATTCTCTTATGGTCGCTCCCCAGGCTTTTTGTGCCTTCCTTATCTATTTCCATATCTCCTAATTTGTTGTATAGCCTCCGCGACGTTAAACAATAGTCAATAGTCGAGGGCGAGTTATATCTTTCCCATGTCGTTTTTCCATCACATTTTACCAGAGCGTTAAACAATACCAGATCAAGAGCTTCGCAGAACTCTCTAACATCCTCCCTGTTGTATCTGTATGTCCATCAAAGTCTTCCGAATGCGCATTCATGTCCCCCAAGAAAATTATTTCCCTGTTACTGCCACTTTTCCTAACGTCTAATGATATACATGTTCAGTGTTCTGCGTTTTCCTACCCTGCATCACTCCCTTTTTTTAGATACACAAAATCTAGGATTGTTTCTAAACCCCATTATTCCCTTTGATCCACATGTGTTCCCGCAGCCCTCTCGTTCCCTTTCCCATTCCTGACCCGTCACTAACACCCCTAATCCCCTCCCTTGCGTTCCCCATTGGTTCGGTTGCATCCCATCCAATGATATCCAGGTATGTATGGTGGTTCTTCCATATCCCTCAGATGTGTTTCTTAATCCATACACTGCAAATTTTTCGCTTTATGATTGCCCATCGATCTCTTCCCACTTTATTCTGCTCCTTCCTCCCTGCATGTTTATGAACCCTATGTTAAGCGGTTTCTTTTTCCTATTCCTGCGAGGCTTCCTCCCTCCCTCCCAGACCCTCTCCCCTGAATCTACAGTTCTGGCCTCATTTACACCGGCACCCTCAGGGCTCCGGGACCCCCAAAAACGTACGATGTGACGTCCACCCTATCGTCTACCGTGCTACCAGTGGTTCCACTCTAGTGGATGCCCCATGTAAAAGGGTCGAAGCGGTCCTCGTACACCACCCTGTTAACTTCCATTACTCCTACTCAAATCTTCGGCTCATCCCCTTATCACCCGGTTAGCTTCCACAACCGGCTTCTCTATCTGCAAAGACTGTCCCCAGACCTCTGGGATGGTACATATTTGAACATGAATCGTCTCAGAGACCTCCCTCAGCTTACGTAACCCCAACTCTATATGCCTGCCGAGCTTCTGGCTCGGTCCCCTTAATACATCATTTAGTCCTGCATGTACTACCACTAGGTTCTCTCCCTCCCTGTTTTCCCACACCTCCTCCTCCGCTTTGGCCATAGCGTCTACGATGCACTTTCCTGACTGGGCCACTACGTTTACCCTCCCATCTCCTTGCCTTGTTACGTTCGAGTCTCCTACCACCAGCACCCTCTTAACCCCAGACTGCCTGTCTTCACTCCCTCCAGCTATCTGCGCTTTTTCTGCCTCAACCTCTGCTACCTTCCTCGGACCCTGCTGTACTGCAGCGCTATACAGCTGTGCAACCTCCTTTCTTATACTGACGACCACCTTGTCACCAGCGAACTGTCCCCCCCCCGGGGTCTGCCGCCCCTACCGCCATCTTCTCTGCCACTTCCTCCTTTGCATTATTAACTACACCTGTCAGTTGCTACACCATATCCTCACACTTCTTCTTATGCTCCTCCAACTCCAACTCCCACTCTTCCCCTTGTCTCAGCTCCTCTACCTGTCGCTCAACCTCGGCTCGATCCTCCCGTTCTTGCCTAATCTCTCCCGCCACGCTCTCTACCTTACTTTCATATTCCCTGGTCATCTCCTGCACATCCGCTTCGGCCCTCTTAATCAGATCTTTTACCCGCGCCTCTAGCTGAACCCACTTCTCCCGTGTCGTGTCGGACAGATCTCTGAAGGAACATAGTCCTTGCAGCACTGCTCTTTGCCCCACGGTCCGAATCTGACATACAAAATGTTCTCCAGCGTTTCAATCGACATCCTGTCTAGCAGGTCCGTCTTTGTGAGGGTGACTTGGCTGAACACGCGTTTTACTGCAGCGTTGGATCACGACCTGCTCTATAGGGGCGACCAGGTCACCCGAGAAAGCGCGAGCGCGCCGCATTTGCTTTTGCTTATTTAGTACTTTCTCTAGTCCGCTGACCCGCCACCGCGTTTTCTGGCACTGTAACTTAACACACTAGCAGACGCTTTCGCTTGGGTATTTGTGTGTGTCCGCTCCACGATCGGCGACGTTTTGAGGATAATCAGCCGTATTTTCAGGACTTTTCTCATCGTTATTGCGATTGTACGTTCGGTACAGAGCTACAAGCTGATCAAGATCGCATTCTTCTCTGGTCAAAAGGTAAGAAACTTCCCCTATACTTAAACCGATTGCGCTACCATGCACATCACTGCCTCGCGCCAACCTTCGACCCCTTCAACACTTTTCCTGAACCGAGTGGAGATCCCAAGAACAACGCATATCCACCTCCTAGGTGTCATCATCGACAAGCATTTCGATTTCCATCGCTAGGTCCTAAACGTCGTATCCGGGGAAAGGTGACTCCTTGGCTTCGTCATTCGGTCCACAAGAAGAGCCAGTCCAGATGTGCCAAGATTGGTGTTCACAGCACTGGTGTTGCCCATCCTGGAGTTTTGCTGCTCGGTGTGGGATTCGGCAACCAGGCAACTTGCTGCTTCCCTCGAGTCGGTGCAACGTCGCGCTTCCTACCTTACTATGAGGCGCCAACTTTGCCCCCGAACACTACCATATCGAGCACTGCCCCTTCTCCGTTCAATCGGCAGGGACCCGCTTCAACATCGACGTCAATAGCGACCACGCGGCTCCTAGCCACTTTTTTGCTACCGGACTCCTCGCTTCCTTTTGCCTCCTCCCTGCGGCGTACTCGCACTGGTGGACTGCAGCCTCTTTTAACCCGTACGCTTCGTCACTGGAACTCCTCGCACCCCGTGCAGTGCAACTTTGGAGCACTGCACTTTGAATCAGCTTTAGAGCAACTTGAGGCACTCCTAAAGGCCGCTAGCGTGAAGAAACAATACGCAACTGTGCGCTTTGGCATGCAAAATCTCCTTCTGGCTACCGCCTGCTTCGAAAAACTGGCATGCTTTCACTACCCAGCTTGTCGACACTGAAGCTCGATATATCGGTGCCTGCACTGGCCAGGTGGTCTCCTTGCTGATCAAGCAGCGGCTGAATATGGAAGCAAAAATGCATTATGAACAGGTAAAATACTTTAATAGGCTATTAAAAAACATTAGTGATATCTTAATGCTCATTAATATAGGCATGCTGCGGCTGCCTGGTCATGGATGAAATGTCTGTGAAACAAGCCACCACCCACCAAAAGCAGTTTGATTCTGTTCACGGCTAAGTCGACCTGGGGGTGCGGAAGCCGACTGCGGCCTGGAAGGTCAATTGGCTACTCATCTTCTTTGCTTTGTGTTTGTAGGACTCTCTCCACACACTACATGTACATGGCACCAATCCACATTAACATAAGTATCTCTATTGCTATCCGGAGGGGTCAATGGAATCTGGAAGGCTTTATACAAATTACTACTATTCGCTCTGCAGTCTTTCAGTTGGGTAGTTTCTCACAAAGGGCCTGACGGAGAGCAGCTTCAGCTGCTCACACTTAAGGTAATGCAGTCTGTAGAGGAAGCAGGATTCCAAGTTGTGCGGCTTGTTGGGGACAACCACAATTCCAATTGCAAGTTCTTCGCAAACTTGTACGAATGCCATATACAGCCTCTTGTCACGTAAGTACAACCATTTATAGTTAAGGCTAGTTATGAAAGCCTTTACTGTTAATGTTTTGTTGCTATGGGCACTGCTTTCTGGCCAACCCCAGTGAAAAAGATGAAATGAACTTATAAGAACGTGTCCAATAAATAGATAGAAACCCGTAAATCATATAAGAAATGCGATATTCTCATATATTTCCATATGGTTATACAAATTGTTAGGTTTATGGACAAGTTCATGTAAGTTGTCTTTTTCTCTAGGAAACGTGCTCAACCTAGAGTGAACTGGGCTAATGGCTGTGAGTAATATTTTTCTAGCCATCCTCTCGTTGCAGCCCGGCAACTGTGCCAGTTCGTTCTATTGCTGTCATATCCTCAAGCACATCAGTTCTCAGTTCTGAGGTGAGAAGAATTTTTTTCAAAATCAATGGGACACTCATCTTTCCAGACTTCTTGGGGTGAGATAAAACACTCGGGTGTCTTAGCAGTTTTTACAGGGGTGGGACAGAGAAAAACTAACGCCGACGTCATGTTCGCCCCAATAGTGTCACGCAGTGCAACTTAGCGGCACCCAGCATTTACTTTTAAGAAAGGGTTTACGCACTGAACAGAATAAAAACCAATGTTTACGAGACATCGACCTCTCCCCTTCCAGTGATAAACTATCGCCAGCGCACACTTTCGTAGTCGCCAAGCTACGTAGGCTCAGGTTGGCGCAATTTAGGTCAATTTCACGTGTTTGGCGCAAAACAGTACGTGTTTCTATCGAAACGGCGTAATGGTCGCAGCGGTCACACCCCTGATTTTATTTTATTTCGTTAATGCTTTGCCTTTTGCAAGATGCTACAGGGCGCCTTCAAGCTCGCGCGCGGCCTCACAAAGAAACACCTTTGGCCGAGCAATTTTGAGAAAATGAAATGTCAGCAGAGCTGTCGAGATCTTCTCACAACATGTAAGGGAAGCAAGAATGATGACATTAAACTGGTTGAAGTTAACGTAGGTGGTCATTCTTTTCTCCTAGGTAATATCAGTCCTCAGATTTCAACAGCTTCATGGAAGTCGGCTGGGAGCTTCTGGGTTTCAGAACTGCCTTCCTACCCTGGAGTTCATGGAGTTGGTGCACAAGTGGTTTGTGCTGCACAACATCAAGAGCACGACTTTGTACCTGACCACCAGAGATGCCAAGAGGATGCCTCATTATAGCGCAGATGACGAGAGGTACACTACACAGCTTGCACTGACGTAATTTGGTCCTTATTTCTGGTGGTAGAGCGTATCCTTTACTGTATTAATTCTACAAACAAGAATCGACTCTTGCGATCGAGCGGAGACAAGTCAGCGCAGCTTCCAGTGTTCAGGGTGTCAGAAAAAAAAAATTACAGGATTTGTTTTTAATTGCAAAATTAAACTAGGCATCGCCGAACGCTCATTCTCCGCCCAAAGGTAGCGCCAGAGGTCACAACCAAATGCCATAGTTTCAGCCCGATCCGATACCTTATTCAATAGTTATAAGTGATTTTCTGAAAAGTTCAATGGGAAAATGGCGGCCGACGGTGTTTTCGAATACATGGGGCTTTGTGGCACCAAAAACCGAAAACGGGCACAAATGGGCTCCATTTTTTCATTGAAATTTTCAGAAAATCACATAACTTTTGAATAAGGTATCGGATCGGAGCTGGAACTTTGGCATCTGCATGGTTGTGACCTCTAGCGCTACCTTTGGACGAAGAATGAGCGTTCGGCGATGCCTAGTTTATTTCTGTAGTAAACAAACCCTTTAATTTTTTACACCCTGTATTAGCGGCAGACATTTACCACCAGCAAGGAGGACGGGTTTGACGTCACGTGTGAATACGAGGATACGAAAATTTACGAGAATTCGAAGGTGGTAGGAATAAACCTTAAAAGCAGCTTTCAGTAAGTCTCAGAGTGGCAGTCGAGGTTTCGCCAAGAGACCGGCTTATCATAGCTGAAGTGGGTAATTTCGATGTCATATAGTGGCTCCTCCCATAACACCTGCATTCTGCATTTTGCTTTTGTTTCGCAGGTTTTCGTGGCTCGAGACGGAGTGTCTAGGGTACTTTGAGGCTTGGAAACAGAGCACGTCACACAAGCTCCAGTTCATGTCTGAAAAGACATATGAGGCACTAAGGATCACACCAATCTCTACGGTTCTCTGTACCAAACATCTTCTGAACATGGGGTTTCACTTCGTGCTAACAGCAAAGTATTCGAGTGATGATGTTGAATCACTCTTTTCGACCCTAAGACAGCTAAATGGGTTTAATGATCAAACAGACGCATATGCGGCATTGTCAGCTTTGCAGAAGGTGCTGGTTACAGGCTTCATTCACTCGTCAGACAGTGGAAATGCTGGAAACGTGATGGGCTCGCTGTCTAGCTCCGGCACTTGTGAGGGTACTGTGAAGAAAAGACTCCAACCGCTCCGTACCACTCGCATCCATTTAGATCTCAGAACGGCAGATTCCTTGGGTGCGCTGGCCCACTTGCTCGTGCTCTTGCCCGGCTCTCGTCTTCCTCTAATATTCAACAACCTCCCCCCGGCGGAGACGAAGCAGATGATCCCGCCTCGAGCAGATAAAGGCGCTGAACAGGACGGCGTAGTTCCGAGCCGCTGGAGAGTCGTAGTGCGCATGCTCGAGTCACGCCATCTCTGCCGGTGAGCATCTTCGTCACCCGACCAAGTTTCCACAGCCGAGGAGGTGTGTTGTCGTCTTCTACGATGACCACGTCGCCGACCAGTGGTCGAGGCAGTGTTGCTGTGGTGGCGGTGTAGGCGGAGCGCAACTGCAACAAATATTCTCTTCTCCACCGCTTCCAAAGATGCTCCATCGTCCGCTTCCGAACTTGAGCACGGCGACGAAGATCCACAGATGTCGGGCTTAGCAATGCAGACTCTACCTCCAACGGCAAACTGACAGCGCGTTTTCCGAGGAGAAAGTGTGACGGTGTCAGGGGCTGTAGACCTTCCGGTTCGAAGCTGAGATAAGTCAGTGGGCGGGAATTCAAAACGGCTTCGACTTCATGGAGAGCAGTGGTCAGTTCCTCATATGACAGACTTTTGCGACCCAGACATCGCTTTAGGCAGTCTTTTACAGAGCGGATAACACGCTCCCACCATCCTCCCCATCAAGGGGCTCGTTCAACGCTGAAACGCCATTGAATTCGGAGTTTGCTTGCATAGTCTTGAATGTCGGGGGTCGTGGCAACGCTGAGGATTCGTGCGGATTGGTGGAATGTTTGAGCGTTGTCCGAGTAGACTATAGATGGCAAACCGCGGCGAGAGACGAAACGACGAAAGGCCAACAAAGAGGCTCGGGACGTGGTGCGCGATATAAGTTCTAAGTGTATGGCTCGGGTAACCGCACATGAAAAAACTGCAAGGTATGTCTTCGTATATCAATCGCGGTGTTACGGACATACAGGGGCCCACAGACATCGATACCAACGACCTTGAATGGATTGGTTTCTGTGATTCGCTCACGTGAGAGAGTAGCCATAGACGTGGTTTCGGCTGCAAGTCTTCCGCTTACATGGTAAACAGAGGCCTGAGGCCGGATTCTCAAAGCGAACTTACGACGAAAAAAGTGCGTACGACATATTTGAGAGAAAATCCGTATTCTCGAAACGAAATTGTCGTAACTTTTGCGCAGGTTACGACAAAATCCTACGACAGCTCCGAAGCTGTCTTACGCACTTTTAACGATCAAATCAACATGGCCGACAGCATCGCTCAGTTACTTGGTCGCGACGACCAACGGACATTTATTTTTCTACGTGCTCTTCTCGCGCGTCCCGACTTCAAGCAGCAAGAAAAATGAAGAAGTACTTGAAACCGACCACGACGAACATCGAACGCTGGATCCACAGACATCCGGGAAAAGCAACAAAGGCAACGATCCCACCGACCAAGCGAGCTCGGCAGAATATAGGCCTAGCAGGCACTCCGACCGCTCCGACCTGTTCCGCGCAGCATTGCTCCGACGGTTCTTGGCCAAGACCGTCTGCCCACGACCGGCTGGCTTGCTGAATGGAATATGCCCGCGCGACCCTTGTGGACCCTTCCCGTATGAATAGTTTGATCGCTGAACTAAATTTCAGAGGTCAATCTCTTCCTCTTGTCATCTCGATCTCCTTGTTTTCCGAGGCAGCGGTGACGAACGCTGTCGTCGAAAAGGGACTCTCGTCGATTCTATCTCCTTGTTTTGTGTGATATAGAGCTCAAATAAACGCCGTATGGATTACCTTCGCAACACGGTATGTACGCTTTGTTATTAGTATGCCATTTTTATTCTGACACGACGGTGTACGTCACTGTCGAGCTATATCAGTTCGTGCGAGCTACGCGATGCCGGTCCAACCTTTCTTTGCCGAGTGTCACGTCAGTATCGAGTTGCAATCGTAGAAGATCGGTCCCGAAGCGCTTACCGAAACGCGGTCTAACAGAGCGAATCCAGCACTTCGATCAAACGCTCGCGTCCGCTCCGAGTGTGAACAGGTATTTGCGTGGCTCTTGCTGACACTCTCGTAATTGAAACGTATCTTTTTTAACGTCGGCTCGCTCCTGCATTTCCGAGGCCGCGAAAAACGCCGCGGCGGTTTGTTTCCATCTACGTCGCTTTGCAATACGACTGGCACGGCGCTTTTACCAACGATGACAGTTGTGTTGACTTCGTAGCGATCGAGTTTGTAGCAGTCAACGAAGCGTTTAAATCGTGTTAGCGTCGATATATCACTGCACGGACACGAACCCCAGACAAGCGGTGGTGGAAAGGCCGCCCGTGTTTATGAGAATCAGCTTGAACACTAAACATTTACACACAGACAGGACAGGACATACACAGAGCTGTCTATCAACGAGTAGTTAGCCTGTGTTTGTTATTAAAAATCCACGTGCTCCGAACTATGCCGAGCTCTCCGATTGGTTGTTCGTGTTGCCGAAGACGCCGTCGCCATAGCAACAGCACCGGAAGTCGTCGTTTCTCCGTAAGAGGTCGTAACTATCCTCCTCTCACTTAAGAACGCGTTTGTGAATACCGTTCTCGCCTCATCTTACGATGATCGTAACTTTACGAACTTCGTAGCTAAGTTGTCGTAGGTAAGAGGTTTTTATGAATCTGGCCTCTAGATTCATAAAAAACCTCTTACCTACGATATCTTAGCTACGATGTTCGTAAAGTTACGATCATCGTAAGATGAGGCAGGAACGGTATTCACAAACGCGTTCTTAAGTGAGAGGAGGAAAGTTACGACCTCTTACGGAGAAACGACGACTTCCGATGTCTCGCCTTTTCCCGGATAGCGCGAGAGCTTGTTGTTGCTATGGCGACGGCGTCTTCGGCGACTCCAACAACCAATGAGCGCAGTTTCAAACACGTGCGCGTGTTTACAACGCCTACAACAACACACGTGCGCGTGAATATGTCGGAACCGGAGTGTAAAAAAGTGCGAATGCCAAATTTCTCGGAAGCGGAGATTGCCGCTTTGGTTGACGGTTACGAGGACCACAAGCTGAGCCATTGAGGCAAAATCAGGTGGCCCGCACGGCTCCTTAGCCAAGCAGCGAGCGTGGGCTATCATTACCGCGTCGCTGTTCGCGGTCTCCGGAGTCCGGAGAAACGTCATCGACGTTAAAGAAAAGTGGACGGGTTACAAGAGCACTAATAAAATCCGCGGGTAAGGCTCGGTAGATTCTCTACTCAGTTTAACTATTTGAGTGTAGACCTACACGTGATTTACCACCTTGTTGCAAATGTATAGGAGCTGCAGTCCGGCGCAGCCAGAATGCGACAGGTGGTGGCCCGGGAGAGCCGGAGCTGACGGACGCCGAGGAGCGGGTGATCGGCCTCCTCAGCGAAGCCTCCCTAGTAGGAATCGAAGGGGCCTTCGACATTGGAGCACGGCAGTTGGGTAAGTGCTAAATGTTCACCAATGCGCGAGGTGCCCCCCCCCCCTCGCACACACTGGGAGGCTTCACTATGTGGATGATGTCGAACTTGTATTGCTAGCACTAGAAACATGAAAAGGCTGACTGAAAAACTGAGCGATTCTTCCTTTTCAATTTTCTAGAGCGTCACGAACCGACCCAAGCAGCTGCCGATCGCGATTCGGAGATCTCCCCGATTGTAAGTTCACGATATCTCAATGTTCTTATAAAATCGTGAAAATATTACATTGTATTTTCAGTTTTCGTCATAGATCCGGGCGCTGGACCCAGCACTGCACCAGACCGAAGTTGGTCGGTGCACTCAAGGTCAGTTTTTATCTTGATCAACGAGTTAAAGTGCTACATATACAGCTGCAGTTAAATTACAAGTGCTTTCGTTTTCTCTGTCCCAGTCCTAGTACCTCAGAGGGCATGCTGTGCAACCAGAGTGAGTATTATGAACAACGCTATGGGTATTCTTGTACTACAAGTGTTTACATTCGGCATCTGAAATATTTAGTAGCATGTTTCACGTTTAGCCCATGTATAGAAAATGAAAACATTTTGTCAAAGTTGTCACTCAACTGTCGAAGCCTGTTCCAGTTATCCAAAACCCGAGTTTGCAGCGAACAATTTTGGGTTTAGTCGCACCACTGCGACTACACAGCCAATTAAATATCCGACAAGCATCACGACATGTCGGGAAACCTTAGATGGCTGGTGCGCACAGTGCACATCGTTACTCGGGTCAGGGATTCCGTAAGGAGGATCGGTGGCCTGGTATGTTAGTGTTCCGCAGCTCCAAGCACGCATTCAAAATCCAGGGATCCTGGTTTCATTCCATATTTGTGCCAGCTTCAATCCGGATTAAGATTGTATTGGCGTGCTGTCGGATATCACTACTGCGCGATACATGTAGACTCTAGGCTAGCAGTCATACTGCACTGGCCAAATTCCTCATCTCCAGCGTAACCAGCAGTATTGTACACCGGCAGACTGACCTCATCCTGTCTAAACACTAACATCTGTTTTGCTTCTGATCCCACCTAATTTCATTCAGACACATTGTACGATGATTAGGTCGTTTCTGTTGGCCGTGTCGGGCACTTTAGTCATCACACAGTAGTCTGTAGGCATGAAGTGCCTCATATTTTATTCTTTAGGTGGAGGTGCAGTTGCAGAGGTCGTGACTTCACAACCCGCAGTAGCACGGCCTGCATTAGCGCGGCCTGCATTAGCGCGGCCTGCGTCGGCGCGGCCTGCAACACCACGGCCTGCAGCACCACGGCCTGCAACACCACGGCCTGCATCAGCACGGCCTGCATCAGCACGGCCTGCATCAGCACGGCCTGCATCAGCACAGCCTGCATCTGCACGGTCTGCAGCAGTAAGGGCTGCAGCAGCAAGGGCTGCTGTTGAGATAGCTGCCAGCACACCCCCAACAGTTCGACGGAGTGGGTATGCTTAAAACACATACTTAACATAATTAAACATTCTTGCATTGTTGTTGTTAGATTAACGTTTTTCCTGGGCGTCACTTTTTGAGGAGCTTCTGAACGTCCAACACTTCCACTTGAACCTGTGACATCATTGGCAGACCTCTAACCTACACAGACGAAATTCTAAAGCTCTCCGGCATGGTTGCTGACACCTGTATTATTCAATGTGTAAAGTGTGAATGACAACGGTTATGTCGCACATCCATACAACATGTAGCAGTACAAACTTTGATTGCAGAAAAGAAAACTGTATGATTATTTGTGTTCCATGCTTTCAATCCTGAACAGGACCACACTTCAAAGCTGACAAATTTATTTTCAGAAATACTTCAGAACACAAGGCTAAAGGGGATAGTTATGTACAGGCACTTTTCACATCACATGAGGAAAAAAAACATTTAAATAAAAATTAAAGTTCGTAGTATTTTGAGGATCTCTGGCACATGTGTGTATACATATCCCATAGCCGATTTAAAAAATAACGAATCATTACTCCACCAATTCAGGCGGCAACGAAGATGTGGGACATGAGATCCTGCAGACGCAGATGGCGATCCTGGAGCGGCTCGATGCACTGGTTGCAGCGCAGCAGGGCATACTAGCGGCGCAGCAACAGTTAGTGGCCCTAAAGGCAGAGAAATATGGAGTGCAATTTGTTAATGATCCTGTTATTCCTGAATAAACCTATGTAGTTTGTCCCATTTCAACATCTGTTGACCAACGAATAATGGTACTGGCCAAGTGAGTCAATAAGAGTGTCCGAGCAAAGCATGTGACAACATTTCATTGCAGTAAACTCTATTGGAGCACTCTCACTTGCTTGTCTCCGGCACCTTTACTTGCTCGTGGCTCATGCCAAAAACTGCCCCTCGTGCACCCCCGAGTTCTCGAAAACCAGAATTCTCCTCCTCCTGTAATTTCCATTTGTCTCCCAACCATGGGAGACAAATGGAAATTACCTCTTGCAATCATATTGCTGACTGTTGTTTTATCACAGGGGTGCACAACTAAAAAATGACGCGTGCCAAAAAAATGTACACTGGGAACTGCGCGGACGCACAGAAAGTGTCCTCGGGCCGTATACGGCCCGCATGCTGTGCACCCCTGTTTTAGCATTAGGCTCTCTATGTTTGTGTAACAATGCTTTACTACATATTTTCATCAGACACTTACCAAGGAACCAACCATCATGTGCGGTGCCTGCGACGAACTGCTCGTACAAATCACAGTTTCGCCACATGAAGCTATCATGCGTGCTCCCTGGCCACTTCACGGTCAGCTGTGTGACCACATTGCTTGCGTTGCAGACTGCCTGCACGTTGACTGACGTGTAGCCCTTGCGGCTCAGGTAGTCTGACTTGTCCGTTTTGGCAACCTTGAGGGCCACATGCGTTCCCTCGATGCAGCCTAGCACCCTGGGGAAGCCGGCGATTGCAGCAAACCCTGAAGAATGATTGAAAAGCAAACAGGCATTCAAGTACAATACAACAGTGATCCTAGTACACTCCATTTCACTATAACTTGGCAAGCGGCTCATGGTGCAACTCCCAACAAGCCGATCAGAACGTCGAAGCAAGGCATGTCACACTGTATCATCGAAGAGTGCTCTTCCCGCGGAGAGCTGTTGCATGCTTCGCTTCGTCCCGTAGGCTGGCTCGAGGAAGCCGTAGCATTCGCTTTTGCAACCTTATGTGTAAACGAAGTATACTAGTTGCATGATAGGCATGTAAAAACCAATATTGCATAAAGAATATAGACATTTTGATATGCCCAGAAATTATGAAAATTGTCGACACGCTTGGGGAAGCCAGTCTCGTTTCTTGTACATGCAAAAATCTGTCCTCACCGACTCATAAATTTGGTGCTTTGAAATGAGGCTCTCAACCACAAATGTGCAGCACTTGTTACAGTGTTGGAAGCTCTATGAAGCACTGCCTTTCATCCTCTGCCACGGCATAGTTTACCCAACAAACACCGTCGTTGTTCTTGCTTACCAGGGAGTGCCTAGAGCACGCTGACCACGATCTTAGCATCCACAAGCCTGGAGCTAAAAATCGTTCACTACGGAACGCTGACCTTCGCGTTATTCTGAAGGGGGTGAATTGCCCGAGATGTGGTATTCCGGCGATGTATGTGACTGACAGCGATAGGCAGCGAGCTCTATTGCAAGCTCGCTTTGACCGTCGAGATCGATGATCGTGAGCCATTCTAGCAAGTTTTGTGTTTGTGCGTGCTCGCCACATGAGCGGCGGCGGACTTCGCTCAATCGCGCCGGTATTGATATCAAGTTACGGTAAGCCGACACATTGCCTTAACGCTGTGATTTAGCGCGTTTGTAGAAAAGCAATAAAACTGCTTGACTACATTTACGCCGGCGGATCGACACCCTTGAGTATTCTCAGGCTGTGGTACTCACCGATCGACGTAAGGGCCGCTGCTCGTTGCGTGGTGGGGAAGCAGATCGCCTCGCCGGCTATTAGGACGAGGGCCTAGCTCACACCGTTCACGATACGCAATGTGCTCGCCTGGCTTCGGTGGCCCACTTCGCCCACAACAGATTGAAAGTTTCCACTGGCGTAGAAGCGCAACGGCATCAGCACTTGCACGTCGACCGGCAGCGCGCGATTTCGCGCCGTCGGCCGCGCAAGGGTAGCGGCTACCGCTTCGCACAGCCGGAGTATCGCCTCTTTCGGTAACCGGTAGTACCGTTCTTAAATTTGCTCTGGCACGTCGTTCACTGTAATACGACTGCGAAGTACCCGCTCGCGCCTCAAACTTCTTTCGTCGTCGCGACTGAGCATCCAAGCGAGGTAAGCAGCCATCTTGCATAAAAAAGTGCGTAAGACAGCTTCGGAGCTGTCGTAGTATTCTGTCGTAACCTGCGCAAAAGTTACGACAATTTCGTTTGGAGAATACGGATTTTCTCTCAAATTTGTCGTACGCACTTTTTTCGTCGTAAGTTCAATTTGAGAATCTGGCCTCAGGAGTGCAAGACCTTCTTGACAGTCTGGCGTCCTCTCGGTATCCGAAAACGTTCCCGTACCTCAGACATGGTGTCCTGAATTTCACCATGAAGGAGTCGAATGTGCGTGTCCAACACTAAGAGTTATGTAAATTTGTGCTTGGGTGGTAACAAGCAAGGGTGCTTCAAGTTTTGTGACGCGTTCACCTCCTGGAGGCGACCTCCAATACGCGACAGGCCCCGTGGTCCAATGAACGGAAGCAGACGGTAAGGTAAGGGTCGATTCTCTCGTAGCGCTGCGACGTCAAGAGGAAAGGCTTCGAGTTGTACGACGCGAATCCAGTAATTCTCAGCAGATGTCAATTCTGTCGAAGTTAGGGGCCTGATACAGAATCACGACTTGGCAATGCATTGTTTATAAAACGCTGAATTTACGCAGTTAGATTAATGATGCGAGACAGTGACCCGTAATTAGACAACTGAAGTATCGGGCTCGTGTTGCTTGACGTTATTGCCGGAGAGGTCGTGCTTGACGATGCCAGTGTCTCTGGAAGAATAATGGGTTGGTTGCAAGCTTCCTTGATGGGCCAGTGTGTCGACGACTGGGCGAACCAGGAAGGTCCGTTCCATCATTTTCGACTTTCGAGTAAGAAGGCAGCTGAAACTCCTCGCGTGAGTAGATCTGCCGGGTGTTGGGCACGAGGAGTTCCCCAGGCAGCCTGAGGCAGGGCCAGGCCAGGACAGGAACCGCAGGCCGACTCCCGGCAGGAACATCACGAGACGGGAGGGTCTATCGCGACAAACTCTGTTTAATACACATATGCAAAGTGTCTACATCGTCCGAGAGCCCACTAGCGACATCTTGTACGCCCTTTTTATCGGGTCGCTATTCGGTGCTCCAGCGGTTGGCAGCCAATGGTGGCCGAGCTGCCCACAAACGTCATGTCCAGGCCCCGCCCCCACTCATCCCCCGAGCACGCACACACACACATGCATACACTGCAGTGGCGGCCGGGCCCCACATTCCGGCGCCGAGGTACTCTCTCCCTTGATAGTCTTGCCGAGGAGGCGACGACAAAGGGTCCACTGTCAGCCCGTAAGATGATGACCGAGATAGTGATGATCCCTCCATTAGGCGGCGTCGTGGAATAGGAAAGGTTTTGGCCGGACTATCCGCAAGTAAAGTCAGAGGATAATCCGAATCGAACATACCCTCACGAAGGACCCTTGGCTGGCGCGCCATCACCCGGAATCTTCGCCCGGTAATCCTCGCGGGTCCTGTGTCGAGTGACCCCGTTTCGGGCCAACGTAATCGCAGCCAGAACGAAGGGTCCGGCTCAGCTTCGCGCTCGCCAATTAATGGTTCAACCTCGCCGGGGAACAAAACGAAGGGTAAAGCGCAGGAAGGGAGTTGCCTTGACCTAAGGAGCCGAAGAGCTCACCATCTACACATTCGGAAGCACTAAACGCCCCACAAATTATCGCTGCCGCCGTGTCGAACTGAAGCTACAGAGCCAATACAGCACAAGCAACGTTACCGTGGAGGCGCTCGAAGTGTCCGAATTATGTACAGCAACGACCTGGCCTCTCGACGATATCTTAAATCAGCTGCATTCTGAAGGGCTGATTGTGGCTGACGTCGCCCCCCCCCCCCCATAGTTTACAGGCAAACACAGAGGTCAGTGTACGTATCAACTCCAACGTCTACTGGAAGGTAGAAACTGGACAAATCATCTTTGGATGGATCGTGCAAGGTCGCTACATGTGCCCAACGGGTGACCGAAGTAACACCACCGCCGTTTCAACAACCAGCTGTGAAACATCGCACTCCGAAATGCTACCTAATCCATCTGAGATGTGGCGACTGGACGCTATCGGCATCTCCGACCTTCCCTCGCCGGACCCAGTAACTCACCCAAGGGGGACTGAGAGCTGCAAGGTGTTGTTTCGTGTCGGGAGATACGTTGGTATTGCAGTCCCGCAATTGGTGTCCGATGCCGGTACAAAGTGGGCATGACCCGGGCTCCAGTGCGACCGATGCAGTCGGGAAGGCAAAAGCCGACGGAAGACTGTGCTGGGCGATTGAAGGGCGTGTTCCCCTTCGGTCCTCTTGTGGCGGGTCAGGTGACAACCACTGAAGTCCTCCTTGACTCTCCTTGCGGCTCTCTATTTCTATCCGAAGAAACCTTAAGCTAGTTGCAACCTCGGCTGTACCTGTGACGCCGGTAGCGGTCTGCATATCACCTGCTTCGGTCGGTGACTCCTTTTCCTTTATGTTCTGTCTGAACAGAACAGCAAGGTCGTTGGGGAGCGATCTCATGAGGACACGCTTGAGGACAATCGCGTATTTAGTAGGTGGAATGCCCAAAACTTCAAGGCAGCTTGTGCGGAACTGTATTAAATCATACAAATGTCGCAGCTGCGCGATGTCGTTTTAGCTGTTAACAGGTCACAACGCGAGTAATTGATCGATGTGTTTGTCTATAAGTATGCTGCTCCGCCCAAATCGTTCGAAAAGAGCCTTTATGGCGAGGTCGTACCCTTCGTCCGAGAGCCTCACCCACTCGATTGCTTGTTTTGCCGGCCCGGTTAAGTACGTCTGCAGATATCTGAATTTCTCGATGCGTGGGAGGTCGACGTTATCGTGAATCGTCGCTCGGAAGTGGTCCCGAAAGCCTTGCCAGTCTTGCAGGTTCCCCGAAAAGGAGGGTATCTGTAACTTCGGGAGGGCGACGGTGCGTGGTGTTTGGCGAGCGGTTGCGTGGGCCAGACCTCCTGTTCTGGCAGAAACTTGATCCCGGTCACCGAGGGCTGTACTGTTGTCCGATACTTGGGATGAATTGCTGGCGATGAGACAACGAACTCGGGTGACTGTGTGACTGATGTTCATGTTGTACTCGAGCGTGCCAACCTCGTTCTCCAGGTCCTCGCCATCTCCCAGGTCCTTGATCTCATTGTCTAAGTCTTTTAGCTGCGCTTCCTTTTGTAGAAGAAAATCGAGGTGTACCTGCAGGTCGGTGAAGCCGGGATCGGTGCCTCGCAGTAGATCGGTCAGTGCGTTGAGGGTGCGGGTGACGGCCGAACGAATGACGCCGCGTGTTCTCTTGATACGGTCCATGGATGTCGGTTATCGTGGTGCGGCAGGAGCGGTCCTTCAAAATCTCCCGGGTTTCGGCACCAATGTGTGAAGAAAGGACTCGAACCGCTCCGTACCGCTCGCATCCATTTATATCTCAGAACGACAGATTCCCCGGGTGCGCTCGTGCTCTTGCCGGCTCTCATCTTCCTCTAATATTCAACAGGGACCGCAACCATTAAAAAGGTTTTCGAGCCGGGTGCTTCCTTCAGTCCTTAAGAACCCGCTGTTCGAGTGCAGAATTGACAAAACGGTGTCCCACAAGACGAACCTCGTCAATCTTCTACAGAACTTCATTAGGCCATTGTTGGCCAATTTCACAAACAGGATTACCGAGTTTCACGCCAAGAGGAATCTGCTGAGCGCCAAGCCAAAATCCCGTAAAGTGTTAAAATTATAATACTTGATGGCAAGCAACAGCAACGTTGAATACACCAAATGCAGGCTGCAAACATCCCATTACCACGTGTAATAAAATATAAAATAATAATAAAATAGTTGGTTGTTTGAATGTTTATACAGCGCGATGTTAGTCTGCCATCTAGTGGTGCGACTTGTCTCTGCGCTGTAGATGCGCAATTTCGCCAGTGCAATACGACCGCTAGCCTGGGGTCTTTAACGTGCTCACGCAGTAGTGATACACGAACGCACGCCAGTACGATGCTCATCCAGATCGAAACGGGCAGGGGTGGGGCGCGTGTAATAAAGAAACACATTTTGGCATATTTATTGATGAAGTGTCTCGTTATCATTTTAAATCGTGGAATAGTTGATCCTTCTTCGCAAAAAGTAGTACTGAATCGAAAAAAAAAAGAAACGGTCAAGGAGATAGCGGGCTCGCCAATTTAACAACTAACTCCTAAGTGGAGACCGGCGTTGAACAGCCTTCTCAATATAAACCGATGCACGAGATTTGATTGATATTAATTCTTGTATCATGTATATATCTATAGACAATAGTGCACCTCTCCTTCTCGTATATATATCCTTTATACAAGAAAAAAAAAATAAAGTGCAAAAATTTGGCCAATTTTTTATTCCGATCACGGGAGTGGGCTCCAGCAGGCGGACTGGATGCACCATCTTGTACACTCGTACACACTACTGATGCTTAGCTCACAATACTAACTATTCTGCTCGAGAAAACTATAAGATAGTGACTCATTTTAACCTATTCTATGCACACTATGTGCTAGCATTAGCGCCTGCCCATTAAATGCGACAAAAATCCTCTGAAACCAACGTTATTTCCACACGCTCCCATTGCCTTCCAAAGCGGCCGCCGCGCTTTTGGTATTGAGGTAGGGCGGCGCCTAGCGGAGCAGTCGGTCCCTCGAAGCCGTTCATCTGATATTTCTTGGCCCGCGCGCTCCCATGGGGAAATGCGGAGTGAGCTGGTCACCCCTAATAAAG
Source organism: Ixodes ricinus (assembly GCA_037355805.1). NCBI lineage: Eukaryota > Metazoa > Arthropoda > Arachnida > Ixodida > Ixodidae > Ixodes > Ixodes ricinus. Next base: position 28,703 of record JAZHYW010006900.1, read on the forward strand.
CCGGTCGTGCGTTGGACAGTGGTAGGATAGTTGCTATAGCAATGGAAACATGCACGATCCAGCACTGTTTGTGGCCTCTTTCACATCCTTCCAGAATTTCGCGACAGAGTAGTCATGAAAGTCACGGAGCCTACATTGTAGAAGGGTATACTTTGACTCCACAGCGGAAACATCGGACGACTTCATGAGACGGGAAAATGCCTTGAACAGAAAATCAAAAGAAAACTCGCTAATGCTGTTGCAGTGCAAGAGGTGGAGGTCACTTAATAACTTCAAATTTGAAGGCATAAGTTTCAGGACACTCTTAATGCATGCAACCAAAAAGACACGTTACCGTTCGAGGATGGCAGTTATCTCGTCTTCGCTGAGCGACGACTTTTCCAACTCATCGCGGAAGACTTCCCATGTGACAAGCCCTAGCATGTAACAAATGGCCTTCCCAATCAGAGTCAAGAAAGGCGTGGGCAGGGCAGGCGCGGATCCAAAGGGGGAGGGGGGGGGCGACGGGGGGCGGCCGCCCCTCTCCCCAAACGAAGTCGACCCTCCCCCCCCCCCCCCATCTCGGAGGGCAATTTTATATGGGTGGACCCCACCCGAAATAAAACCGACAACCGGCCTGCCAGGTGGTAGAAGGCTCGGTACTCAAGGACGAGGGTTCAAACTAAGGTAGGTCGCGCCCCAGCAGGCACACGGGTACTCTGAACTTGGAGAACCACTCCGTCGCTTCAACCGAGACTGAAGTCCGCGGCGGCGGTTTCAAAGCACGGTTTGGAGCCAATAGGTCAGCGCAGCGGCGCACATCCAGGAGCCGTCGGCGCAGTGTGGTTCTGCAGCGGGTAAAACAAAAGGCGCAACCGGAGTCCTGTTTATGCTAGCGTGCCTCAATGTTTATGCTAGTTTAAAAGAGTATACTATACTTCGTTTCACCTTATGTTGTACCGCAGCGAAGGCTAGAAGCGCGAGCTCAAAGCGTTGGCAGCTGCTCTTAAGTCACGAGAGCTTGTGCCGCCGACATGTGCGCCAGAGCAAGGAGCTCGCGCTTGTAGCCTTTCCTGCGGTACATCATAAGGTGGAACAAAGTATAGCTAGTTATGGTTAGAATGACTGTTAAAAAAACCTTGTAGGGATCTGTTTCACTGCTCGCCCGCAAGAAAGACACGCAAGGCAGGACACAGTAAAAACACACCTTTACTAGGTTCAGGCCAGGCTTCGAGTCCCTGCCGCCGAGGCCCTCGTGAGCCACGCACGCGATCGCTTGAGCTCGCGCCATGTGCCCGCGGCACGCCCCTGTCGGTCACCGCAGCGCTACTACACACCCCGCTTGTCGTTTGCCACACACTCGCCCCCCACCCCCTCCGCGTTAGGAACTGTTCTCAAAGTTGCTCCTCGTCATCAATGTTTATGGCGACCTCCGCAGCATCTGCTGGTGACGGGTCTGCGTGGCATGGGGGGCCGAGGAGAGCAGGACGGTGCCTCCTGATAACTGTGATGGCACGTGCAAGATCGTCCTCCCGCACCCTTTCGAGGTGTAAGATGGCTGCCCTTGCGGCGGCTGCTGACTCCCGTGAGCGATGAAGTTCCCCAGCTCTGTGGATACGGCGGTGGATTTCTGGCACCTCGCAGAGCGGGCACAGGAGTCGGCGTTCGTCCTCCGTGTAACTTTGTAATAAGTTCGCCGGGCGGTGGGTGTTCATCGTAAAGCCTCTGAAAGGTTCGGGCACTTGGGCGTCCATGTCAACTGTCAAGGGGCGCGGCTGGTCTTGCCAAGCGAGGCTGGACGACCAGGCCACTGGGTTTCCGCGGTTGTCGAGGGTGCCCCAGGCGGCGGTAGAGCGCGAGTACGATCGTCTGGATCCCCGGCGGTGGTGGTTGTTCGGGTTGTCTCTTCCCCTCGGCTGGTAGGAGCGTCTGGGTCGCCAGTGCCGGGGGGTAATGGGGACCGTCTGGCAGCCTGATTGACTCGCGGCATGCTTGACAATCAGTAATAAAAAAACAGGATGTCAGTAATGTTCATTACAAAAAAAAAACGTCTTCTACATAAACGCAGCAACAGGTGAGCTAAACTCGCGAGAACCGTCAAATTTATACCGCTCAAAATCGCGCGCAATCAATCAAAATAGGCAGTAAAATGCTGGTTCTCGGCTAAACCCATTGTAATCTTCTTCTTATGATCTTTGTCTTCGTCACTGACGTTGAAGTCTTCGAGGGTGTAGGCGGTAAACTAAGTACCAGCCAGATCAGCAACACTTCCCACCTGCGAGAGAAGTTCATCAGTCGAATTATAATACTGCTTGAGGTCGGTGACATGAACAGGTCCCGTGAGTCGACCGGACTCAGTCGACGAGCGTGTACGTGAGGCGTGAAGCTTTCTCACGTATTTACATGGACCGTCCCACCTATCAGCCAGGGATGCCGTGAAACCTCTGGCGGCGTTACTAAGTGGGTGTGTCCGGCGCAGCACCAGGTCTCCAACGTGGAATTGCACGTCCCAGTGACCTCAGTTGTACTGCTCAGCCTGTTGCAGTCGGGCGACGTCCAAGCTCTCCCGGGCATCATGAACGATGTCCCTGAGTCTCCGTCGTAGATTCCCTACAAACTGGCCATAGGAGCGAGCAGCACCCGGATCGTCGGCAGAATAACTATTTTCCAGCGGGAAAGTCAGCTCCTTGCCAAAATTAAGGCGTGCGGGTGTGAAACCGGTAGATCGGTTAACCGTGGTTCGGGTTGCGAAGGCGAGTTCTGGAAGCTTCGCATCCCAATCACGGTGGCGCTCGGTGTGAGCGATCAACATTGACTTCAAATTTCGGTTTACCCGTTCGGTAATTTTTGCCTGCGGGTGGTAGGGGGATGTCCGTTTGTGTTGTATTCCTAGGGCAGCACAGGTGTCTGTGAACACTTTGCTAGTAAAATACGTAGCATTGTCGCTGATTAATCTGGTAGGGAACCCGAATCTCGTAAATGTCTCCATCATGCAAGACCAGATATTTTGAGACGTCAGCGAACACAACGGAAATAACTCAACCCACTTGCTAAAGTGGTCCGTGACGACCAACAAGTACTGGTTGCCACGAGGGCTGCGTGGGAAAGGGCCCATGACATCGACGGCAACGCATTCCCATGGGGATCGACTCACAACGGGCTGCATCAGACCAGGGGTTGACCTCCACGCAGCTTGGCTTTCTGACAAACCGGGCATGACCGAGCATACCTCAACACGTCCTGACGAATGCCTGGCCAAGTAGCAGTGCGGCTTAACTCCTCGAAAGTCTTACAGCCACTACTGTGACCGGCCAGAGCGGAGTCGTGGTAATATTTAATCAAAGACGTGCGAAGTCGGCGAGGTATCACGGCTCGGAATGGAGTATCTGCGGGGTCACCCTCCTCGTCGTCTATCTGAGGTATATACCGTAGTAGGAGACCATCTTCGGCTAGCAAGTACGAGTCGAAACCCATGTCAGCGTCTCTGTTGCCACGCCGGTCACGTGAAGACAACCACTCAGAGACCCTGCGGCAAAGCCCATCGTTCTGCTGTGCTGCACGAAGCTCATTTCGACTGATCAAAGTACCCCAGCGCGAGCCAGCATCTATCGCAGCCACAATATTGGCATTTTCGTGCACGTGCTCTTCGCCGAGCGGAGCGCGTGACAAAGCGTCTGCGACTTTGTTTTGGGACCCTGGCTTGTGCACAATGGTGTAGTCATATTTCTGAAGCGTAAGTGCCCAGCCTGCTAATCGTCCTGCCGGATTTTCCAGCCGCTGAATCTAAGATAAGGCGGCATTATCCGACTGGATCACAAAGCGCGCACCATCAAGATACATGTTAAATTTCTGCAACGCGAATATGATAGCTAGGCACTCAAGCTCGCAAACGTTGTAATTTCGTTGAGCTGCTGTCAACGTATGGCTAGCAAACGCTACGGGTCGTAAGACACCATCAAAGTGTTGAAGCAGCACAGCACCTAAACCGTAGCCGCTTGCATCGGTTTGCAGTACAAACGGCCGGTTGAGGTCTGGGAGCTTCAAAGATGCTGTTTCAGCAATAGCTCTGGACAGTTGAAGGAATGCATTTTGCTGTGCCTCCATCCAACGCCACTTGACGCCTTTGCGCAGCAGTTCGTTCAGGGGCCGCGTTATCTCTGCATAGTGGGGGATAAACTGGCGGTAAAATCCAACCATGCCGAGAAATCGCTGCAAACTCTTTGCATCATGTGGGGGAGGAAATTCTGTTATGGCCCTCAGCTTGTCCTTGTTAGGGCGAAGCGCTCCATCGTCGATTGCAAAACCGAGCAGGTTAATCTTGGATGTTGCCAGATGCATTTTTCCTGGGTGAACTGTCAAACCAGCATTCCGCATGCGGTCGAGAATAGTCCGCAGGTGGAAAAGATGTTCTTCAAACGTGCGTGAGAAGACTACTACGTCATCCATATATGCCATGGCGTAGTTGTGCCGTGCGTCTCCAAGCACGATGTCCATAAGACGCTGGAATGTGGCAGGAGAATTGTTCAAGCCAGAAGGCATGCGCACAAACTCGTACAATCATCTGTAGCATGTGAATGCTGTTTTCTCGATGTCAGCGGGTTCGACCTCTATCTGGAGGAAACCGCGACTGCAGTCAAGAGTCGGGAAAAAGCTCGCGTTTCCCAAATTGTACATGATCGACTCAATCGAGGGGTGCAGGCACGCGTCACGAACGGTTACCGCATTCAGGCGCCAATAGTCGACGCAAAGCCGAGCCGTTCCATCCTTCTTGGGGGCAAAGACGATCGGGAAGGCCCAAGGGCTCTGCCACTCACGTTCGGCACCCGTGTCGATCATCTCTTGGAGCGCCTTGTCCAGCAAAGCTCACTTGTGTACGCTGATCGGTCTAGGATTGCAGCGTAGAGGCCGTGTATTCCTGGTGTCAATTGAATTCTTTAGGACACCGGTTCTGCCGGGGTTCTCTGTGAACATCGGGAAAACTCTTCCAGGAGTCTTTGGAGACGCCGCTTTTGCTGGTCCGTAGCAGGACACTTCTGCAAAGAATCGCTTACCGCACATGGGAGTCGCAAAGCAGGCGTTCTAACGTCAACGTTATCGACACTGACGATACAATCCTCTCGTCTCGGAAACGGGATCAGTTTCGCGTCACTACCAAACCAGTAGCCTTTGTTCGGAAAGTCAAGAACCAGGTTCTCCGCGAAAATGAAATCTCGTCCCAAAATGACCGGTACCGTGAGACCAGGTAAGCAAACGAAACGCTGACGGCGTTTTTTCTCATTGAGCCCGATCTGTAACCTCACGGCTTGACTCGCGAGCATTTCTGGTCCCGATGCTAGCTGTAAGCGCAAGTTAGTCTCGCGCAGGTTGGCTTTCTGCTCTTTGCAGCGTTCAATCAGGTAGTCCTCAATAAGCGACAGACTCGCACCGGCATCAATCAGCGCTGCCACAGCTATTCCGAGCACTCTAACTGTCATACGAAGCTCAATTAGCTCAGGGTCAGGCTGGATTCGACATGCCGATGGTAGTGTTGCCGGGTTGTCCATGGTCACCACGGCCGGCGGGGGCTCAGGGGTCAACTCGTTTCCCGAGGCTGCAGGACGGTTGCGCCGCAGGTCGGGGCAGTGACGCCGGAAGTGGCCATGGCGACTGCAGCCGAAGCTTCCGCACCGGTGCTTCGGCTGCGCTTGTCGTTGCGGCCGTGCGTCGGGCTTGCTTGCGCTTGTCGTTGCGGCCCTTCTTGTTGTCCCTCGTTGGACCAGCGATCCGCGCCCCGGAGCGAATCACGGGGGTGTGACGTTAAACGGCTTTCACCCTGCCGTGGTCGGGATCCAGCCGGCCAGGCACTAGGCTGGGGGTCCAAGCCACCGGGTGGTGCTCTCCCGCGCTCCCGCTGTCCGAAGGCGTAGGGGTCCAGCGCGCGGGTGGGAAGGACCGCGCCATACTCCTGGGGTTGGCGCTGAGTCGGACCTCTTCTGGGCCGGGAAGCTGACCAGGCACAGGACGGTTCAAGAGCTTCCTCGGGCGGCGGTGGCGGCCGGTACTGCAGCTCTGCCAGAAGCGTCTCTTGGATGCCGCGAGCGTCCCGGACCAGGTGCTCAAGGGTCTCGTAGGTGCGGCCATATATGTCGGTAGGGTCGGAATCTGGGGTGGCTCTGCTGTACGACCCGAGCAACCCTGTCCGACTCCGGTGTCGTTGGGCAGGCCCTATCGAAGAGCTCCTGCATCACCCGGACGTATTTGACCAGGGTCTCGTCCGGGTGCTGGGCTCGGCGCTCCAGTTCTCGCTGGACTCGAGACTGGTACCCAGGCGGAAAAAATTAGTCCTGAAACCTCCGCCGAAAGTCTTCCCAGGGCAGGAACGGGGCCACGATGCGCCACCAGCGGGCTGCACTCGCCTGCAACGCAACGGGCAAAACGCGCGCGAGGACGTATTCGTCCGAGGCGCCCGCAGCAAGCTTGTAGGCCGCCAGCTCTGCGAGGAAGTCGGCCACGGACTTCCGGTCGTCGTAGCCGGTGTAGGTCGGGGCCGGCACCTGGGGACGCGGGCCACAACCTTGAAATCCCGGGTCAGCCAGCAGCAGACGTTGTGTGACCGTGTCACATAGGTTGGCCACCCGAGCCATAAGGCCTTCCGCGTCAGGCTCGTCTCCGCTCTCGGCTTGGTCAGCGGCGGCTCTTAGGCGGCTCATCGCGAAAAGGAAGAAACACAAAAACTGAACAAGAAAGAACACAAAGGAACAGAAGAAGACCACTTAATATACACTATGCACAATAGAGACGACGGCCAAGCCGCGATGGCAAAGATGGCGTCCGGTGGCCGAAGCCTAGTCGAACGGCCACGTAGGCCTAACGGGCAGGGCAAAGTCAAAACGGGAAAAACCCGGCTAAAAACGCCTAAAACAGGCTAAAAGGCCTGCGGTCCATCCCACGGGAGAGCAGTAGGCCCCACGTTGGGCGCCAAATAATACTGTGGGGATCTGTCCCACTGCTCGCCCGCAAGAAAGACACGCAAAGCAGGACACAGCAAAAAAAAAATTACACCATCTTCCCGAGGGGAATTATGGGGTGATGCGGAGCATTGTGTTGTTTCCAAGGAAAGAGTCAGTTGCGTGCTGACGTCGAGAGATGGCGCCACCGACTGCCCTAGCGTTACCCCCTACGCTAGCCTTCGTCGCGGCTCGCGGCAGAGAAACTTGGAACGCTCGCCGTTTATTTTTTTTCACACTTGAAGGAGAGGAGACTAGAGGAGGAGAGTTGCGCGTGCGCGCGCGGTGTGAGGAGAAGCGAACGCACGCGCAGTGCACGCAGCTGGTAGAGAGAGCGAGCGGAGAGAGTAACGCGCAGCTGTTGGAGAGAGGGAAGGAGGAGAGTTGCGCGTGCGTAGTGCGAGTGCGGACTACGACGCCGACGCCAAGGCCGCGGGACATAGGCCCGAGCAAGAGATGCTCCGCATCTAAAACACACCTTTACTAGGTTCAGGCCAGGCTTCGAGTCCCTGCCGCCGAGGCCCTCGTGAGCCACGCACGCGATCGTTCGAGAGCTCGCGCCCCGTGCCCGTGGCACGCTCCTGTCGGTCACCGCAGCGCTACTACTGTTATGTATCGAGGTGCGGAGAACCGTGTGAATAAAGACGACGACGACGGCGCTCGAGCAGTCCGAGCCGAGGCTGATAGCCAGCCATACATCACTTCGCGTTCGGTCTCTTAATTCTGATGTTTCTTTGAAATATCACATTGGCGACGAGCAAACCTAAACGAACTACACGGGCAAAGCCATAAAGAAGGACGGAGAGGCACCAGATTTCTTGGCAAGGCAAGTCTTTCTGGATTTTCTTCGATTACGATGCCTCAGCTCGAACCCTTTCTCGGAGAAAGCAAGGATGAATGGGAGGAGTACGAGGAAGTACTCGAGCAATATTTTATTGCAAATGACATAGCAGAGGAAAAGAAGCGCGCAGTATTTTTGTCAAACTGTGGCAAACGCACATATTCGCTTCTCAGAAATCTTCTGGCTCCAGAAAGGCCTCGGGATGTTGCCTATGACGACATTATCACGGCACTGAACGGGCATTACGCTCCCAAGCCTTCCGTTATCGTAGAGCGTCTGAAGTTCAACACAAGGATTCGTCAACAAGGAGAAACCGTGAGCGACTTTATTGCATCTCTGCGGAAGTTGGCGGACTCTTGCGACTTCAAGACGGTGCTCAACGACATGCTTCGAGATCGGCTAGTCTGCGGCATCAATAACGACCTCATGCAGACCCGACTTTTGGAAGATGCAGAACTGACTTTTGAGAAAGCGGTCAAGGTCGTCGTAGCCATAAAAGCCGTGACGAAAGATTCCCAAGCAATCGCGTGCCGGGCTGGGACGACTTCAGCTGTCGAAACCAACCGCCTATCAGAGCAGTCATCTAGACAGTCTCGATGTCGTCACTGCGGAAAGTCACACGGCTCAGCAGCATGTCGTTATGCTAATATGACATGCCACAACTGCAAAAAGGTCGGCCACCTCTCAGCGGTCTGCACAGCAAGATCCTATGACGAGTCAAGCAGCGTCAAGAAAGATGGGAAAGCTGCGCGAGACTATCAGAACTCGCCAGGACGACGGTCAAAAAAGGCGCCATCGGCGGTTCCAGTTCACAGCCTCGACGACCCCAACGATCAGGACAGTGAAGATGATTTCCCAACGTACAACATGTGTCAACTGAAAGCATCTCAGGTTCCTCCAATTATTATAACTGTCATTATTCAAGGCAAACCAGTTGACATGGAACTCGACACTGGGGCAGGCGTCTCCGTAATGGAAGAGAGACGTTTACGAAAATTGTTTCCGGATGTGAAGGCTGTTCCCTTCAATGTCGTTCTTAGAGGGTACTCAGGAGAGTTGACACCTGACACAGGTTCACCCGTGACTGTGATCAACCTGGAGACGTTTCAAGAAATTCTTCCAGACATCCAGTTGAAACCTTCGAGAATAACGCTGAAGCCGTACACCGGCAAGCCCATCGTTCCAGAGGGAATGGTTCAAGTGGAGATGCGATACAACGGGCAAGTCAAGCGTCACGAAATCCAAGTGGTGAAGAATGGGGGACCTCCCATACTGAGAAGGGCATGGCTTCAGGATTTTCAAGTGAACTGGAAGGAAGTGCACAACGTGCGTGCAGAAACCTTAACCCTCGCAGGTGTGCTACAGAAACACAGTTCCATCTTTGAAGGTCCGGGAAAACTGAAGGACTACGCCGTGAAACTCTGCGTGAATGATGATGCTCAACCAAAGTTTCTCAGACCAAGGTCAGTTCCATACGCCCTCCGACAAAAGATCGAAGGGGAGCTGGATCATCTTGAGAAAGAGCACATAATCACTCCTGTGATGAGGAGTGAGTGGGCGACTCCAATCGTTCCAGTGATGAAGGCAAACGGACAAGTGCGCATATGCGGGGATTACAAGGTTACACTCAACCCAGCCTTGAAGCCAGATAGGTACCCACTACCGAAGACTGAAGATCTCTTTGTGAAGATTGCCCACAGGGAGAAGTTCACCAAGCTGGATTGTAAGCAAGCCTACTTCCAGATCCCCTTAGCGGAAGAATCAAGAAACCTCACTGTGATCAACACACACAAAGGGCTCTATCAGGTGAACAGAGTGCCATTTGGTATAACCCCAGCATCAGCTATCTTCCAACGCGTCATCGAAGAACTCGTTGGAAACTTGCCGTACACAGGTGCATTTCAGGATGACATCGTGGTAACTGGCAAGAACGATCAACATCACCTGCGGAACCTGGACCAAAGGTCGTGTTCGCTGTGCGTGGCGAACATGCACACAATACACGGCACGCACACAATACACGGCAATATCTCCCCCTTAAAAAAACTTCACGTTTCACTGGCCGAGCCGCGTTGGCGGCTGCCGCGTCCGTGTTGATCTTCTGAGAAGAGGAGGGCTGCCCTCCGTGCCTTGGTCATGTGTGCCATTAAGCGGTGTGGCAGGCGAGCTTGGAGTGCCTGCCTCCGGTGTTGCAGGATCGTTCTGTATGGCTGGAACGTCGTCACTGGAAATCGGAGACGGTGAACCGTTTCGCTGGCTGATGCCGCGGGAAGGGGCGAACTTTTTCTTGAGTCTTGTGGATCTCGTTTCCTGTCACGGCAAACCAATTGGAAGTGTCCTGTTCTTCCGCATATTTTACAAGTCTTGTTCCTTGCAAAGCAGTTTTCAGGGTCGTGATTGGTTTTGCCGCAGCGGTGATATGGGGTCCTGCTTGTGCGAGATTTTCCTTTACCCTCGCTTGCCTTTTTCGGAAGTGACGTCTTGTGTTTCCGCCCTTGCATCAAGCGATTGACATCTTGTTGGGTCTCGGTCTCGCTCCTTATTTCCTTCGCATCCTTCATGGCTACCTCCATCGAAGTGGCAAGATCCACCGCTGCCTTGAATGTTAGCGTCGGTTCAGCCAGCAGCTTTTCGAGAATGTTTCCGTCCTTAATTCCGTCAATGAGCTTGTCTCGAAGTCGGTCGTTGAGGGGAAACACCGAAGTTACATTGCAGTGAAAGCTGTTTGAGCGCAGCTACGTAGTCTGCGATGGTTTCGGATTCCAGCTGCTTCCGGTGATGGAATTTGTAGCGTTCAACCGTTTCATTGGGCGTCGGGTCGATGTGGTTCTGTACCAGTTGAACGATCTGTACGTACGTCTTGGTGCTTGGTTTGGCTGGTGCTGCCAAGTTCCGTATAAGTCCGTACATTTCACGTCCGACGATAGAGAGAAGAACATCGGCTCGCTTTGATTCCGGAATGTCGTTCGCAGCGAAGAACACTTCGATCCTTTCGATGTACGAAGACCAGGATTCCGATTTCTGATCGAACTCTTCAATTTTCCCGATGCGAGGCATTCTTTAGGTTTGAGATGGGGCGTCACTCACGTTACCGCTGTCTCCTTTGCTCCGATGTCGCTCAGTTGTTTATATCCATCTTTGTTGCATAGATCCCATCCTCGTCGCCATTGTGATGTACCGGTAATTTTAGGATAATGCAGGATATATATTTATTTAACTGGTTGATTACATTCGGTTGACAACGTCTTCTTCGGTCTGCGACCGCACCCAGTCTGCTCTTTCGCGCAGGAGTCACGTTCTTCACCGTGGCTCGCTCTCCCTCGCCGGCGTCTCCGGTTGCATCAGCCCGCGCGCCATTGCCTGGACCAAAGGTCGTGTTCGCTGTGCGTGGCGAACATGCACACAATACACGGCACGCACACAATACACGGCAACACCGGTTCGAGGTTGCGCCGAGATCCTGGTGAAGTACAACGATCGAGAAGTTCTTCCTCTGTTCGTCGTTGGCGGAACTTCCCCAACTCTGCTGGGACGCAACCGGATACAAGCTCTGGGTCCACCTGTTGCTGACGTCGTAAATCTACATAATACATCAACAGAGGGTCTTTTTAGCAAGTTTCCAGAGGTGTTTTCTGGTGGGCTAGGTCTGCTGAAGAACGTGGAAGCCAAGACTTGCGTGCCAGATGGATCAAGACCGCGGTTCTTCAAGCCACGACCAGTCCCCTTTTCATTGCAAAATCTGGTCAGTCAAGAGCTTCAACGACTAGAACGGGAAGGAATTTTGAAGCAAGTCAGGACTTCTGACTGGGCAGCACCGATTGTCCCGGTACTTAAAAGAGATGGTCGGGTGCGAATTTGTGGAGACTTTAAGGTCACCATAAACGCAGCAGCCCAGGGGAAACGTACCCGACTCCAAGAGTCGAAGAGCTCTGGACAAAGCTCTCTGGAGGCATCAAGTTCTCCAAGTTGGATCTCAAAGATGCTTACCAGCAGGTGGTACTCTCTCCGACCTCAAGGAAGTACGTCACTATCAATACCCACAAAGGATTGTTTGAGTACACAAGGCTACCCTTTGGTGTTTCACCTGCTTTGTGACATCAGACACGTTGTCGTCTACTTTGATGACATCTTAATAACTGGAGTGGATGACTCGGACCACATAAGAAATCTCGAAAAAGTACTTCAGCGGCTAACAAATGCAGGATTGAAGCTGAAGTTTGAAAAGTGCGAGTTTTTTGCATCAAAGGTGGAGTATTTGGGACACCTGATCGACCACACAGGTCTTCACCCTTCGCCAAGTAAAGTGGAAGAAATTATAAAGGCACTAACTCCACAAGACACAAAGCAACTACAAAGTGTTTTGGGCCTGCTAAATTTATACAGAAAATTTCTACCCAATTTGTCAAGTGTCCTGGAGCCGTTACATCGGTTGCTGGGAAAAGGAGCACGCTGGGAGTGGTCAGGAGAGCAAGAATGCGCGTTCGAACGAAGCAAAGGCCTGGTAACTTCTGCTGGTGTCCTTGCACATTACGACCCCACGAAGCACCTTGTGCTAAGCTGCGACGCTTCACCCTACAGAGTTGGAGCTGTACTGGCGCACAGGAGTTCCATGGGCGAAGAGAAGCCTATTGCGTTCGCATCACGTCGTCTGATGGCAGCAGAACAGAACTACAGCCACCTGGATAAAGAGGTTCTTGCACTCATGTTTGGAATAACGAAATTCCACCAATATCTCTGGGGTCGACCTTTTGATTTAGTGACTGACCACAAGCCACTGCTGGGACTATTAGGCGCTGACAAAGGCATTCCCTCACAGTGTTCACCAAGAATCCAAAGGTGGCCCTTGAAACTAGCTAGCTACAGCTACGCCTTGGTCTATCGTCCTGGAAAAACTCTTGGTCATGCTGATGCGCTGAGTCGCCTACCACTGGTGACTAAGAAATTCACAGTGCCAAAGCCCGCAGATGTTTTCATGTTGGAACGTGACTACAAAATTCTCTCCCCAGAAGTTATTGCGACAGCTACGGAACGAGATCCGATGTTGTCGAAAATACGTGAGGTGCTATGGGCCGGTTCAACTTTTCCCTCTACACCAGAGAAGCAACCCTACGCTACAAAAACGCAGGAGCTCAGCGTGCAAGACAATTGCGTGCTATGGGGTACGAGAGTAGTAATTCCGAAAAGTCTAACAGGACGTGTGCTGGGTCTCCTGCATGAGGGACACCCAGGAATCACCAAAATGAAGACGGTGGCGAGAGGTCACGTTTGGCGGTATGGCATTGACGAAGACATTAAGGTCAAGGTCAACAGCTGTTCTGTGTGTCATGGACACCAGCGAGCACCACAACCAGTGCCAACGACACCTTGGCCCTTTCCCGAGAAAGCTTGGTCACGCCTTCATATAGATATCAGGGGACCATTTCATAGACGATATTTCTTAATCCTCGTAGAGGCTTATTCAAAGTGGCTCGAGGTGATGATCGTTCCCTCACCTTCGGTGGAGGCAACGGTGAATTGTCTTCTTTCCATATTTGCCACGCACGGATTGCCTGACCTGATCGTGAGTGACAACGAACCAGCCTTCACAAGTTCTGTATTTGCGGAATTCCTGAAGAGGAACAGAATTCGTGGTATGAGGATCCCCCGTGTCACCCGGCATCTAATGGGGCTGTGGAGAGAGCCGTGCAAACAATCAAGAACAAACTCAAGAAAGCTTCTTCGGGAGATTTTTAGACAAAGATTTCACGAGCCCTTCTGCAGTACCGCACAACACCTCACGAAATCACTGGACTAACACCTGCGGAGGTCCTCATGGGACAAAAACCTAAAACTGCAATGGACTTGCTGCATCCTGATTTCCGTTCGAAGGTCGTACTAAAACAACTAAAACAGAAGCAACGTTGTGATCATGGAGCTAGACGACAGTCACTGCTGCAACCGGGTGACAGCGTTTGGGCAAGGAACTTTCGACAAGGGCCTGACTGGATCCCTGCGTCCGTAGTGCACCCAGCAAGCGCATCATCATCACAGGTTGTTCTGGATGACGGCACATGTTGGCATCGCCACGGTGGCCTCCTGCGACAGAGAGTTTGTCCTGCTTCGGAACAAGGGACATCTGGTAACCAGTTGCCAGATTTGCCATTATCGGACGTTACATTACCCGGATCTTCTGCGCCGACATCCCCGAAAAATCCGACAGCGTCGTCTGTACCTCCGGTGCCACCGCCTGTACCTGCGGTGCCAGCGTCCCCGCAACGTCCTGCACTCGAGCTTCAAGCTCCATTGGCCAGCCCTAGCCAAAGGGAAGCTTTCCTTATCGGATCGACCAGTTCTATACTTCGTTTCAGCTTGGGTCCAGACGCAGCCGATGCTACAAGCACGAGCGTGTGGCCCTGAACTGTGCCTGTACTGCACGAGCGCGCGGGCTTGGCAGGGACGCTGGAAGCCCGGAGCTCGCGCTTGTAGCATCGGCTGCGTCTGGACCCAAGCTGAAACGAAGTATAACATGGTATAACGTCGAAGCGAGCTCAAAAGTGAGAAGATCCACGAGAGTCAAGAAGCCGGTGTCGCGCTATAAGCCATAGCGAACCAGGGGTGAAGGTGTGTTATTTATCGAGGTGCGGAGAACCGTGTGAATAAAGACGACGACGACGGCGCTCCAGCAGTCCGAGCCGAGGCTGATAGCCAGCCATACATCACTTCGCGTTCGGTCTCTTAATTAGGATATTTCTTGGAAATATCACAACTACACACCCCGCTTGTCGCTTGCCACAACCTGCAAAGGAGACATCAAGGCTAGCCCGCCAGACTCCGAGCAAATGCTTCATAGCGGCGCATATCAAAAATGTGCCGTCCGCCTCCGCACGAGCAAGGTTCACCGCGTCTCCGGGAGTCGGCTTTGTCCCTTTGCGGTGAAGACGGGTGCGTCGGAAGAAATATAGTGGAAAACAAAACGAGGTCTTGTTTCTTTTTAGACGCTCTCGCCCCGTCTTCGCCCATCCCGATCATCTCAAACACCGCCGCCTCCTCTGCGCCTCCTCTGCGCCTCTGCAAAGCGACACAAACGACGAGCGGTTTCCGTTCAGTGTCGGACGAAGGGATGAGAATACATTTCTTTTACACGCGCCGCTGCGAAGCACTTGCAGGGAAGCTAGTCTCCAGGCTTCCTTTACATAAAACGAGCCGCGGTGCCCGAGTCGATGTTTCTTGCGGCCGTCTTTCCTCTCCCTGGGTCGCTAAACTCGTCAAGCACAACTTTGTGCCCGAAGTTTGTGGAACGCGCTAATTGGACTCTCGCGACGCTGACGTCGCGCCGAGCGAGGTGTCAATCATTCGAACGCTCATTTCTTTGAGAAAGGCAGAATGTAGCAAAGTTCATCGAGGCGCGCGTGCGGCGCGTGAGGGGCGCGAGGAGCCCGCTGATTGAACGGCTTCGCCGATGACGTAGCGCCCATTTGTCCCTACATCCCTACGCCAAGCTAAAATTAATGCTTTACAGATTGTCCCTAGGTGACCTGCTGACGCTCAAAATCCCTCCGAAGTTTGCGTAAAAAAGAAACCTCGTTTGTCGAAGTTGTCGCTGACGTCAAAGTGACGTTTCCGAACTTTGCGAGAGCCGTGGTTTGAGCTCGAGATCTTCGCTTCGGATCGAGGCGAAGTTAAACTTTGTCAACATGGCGGTGCCGTACGCTGCGGCCGAGCTTATCTTCCGCCACCGTCGGCGTCGCTACTGAGACCACCGGGGACGCCTTTCAACTCCCCGACGACGACTTTCGGTGACAGTACCGGCTATCGAAAGCCGTTGTGCGTTGACTCTGCGACGAGCTTCGTTCGGCGCCCGGACTTCGAGGCGGCGGACAATCGCGTCTACCATGACCGTGGAACCACAAGTTCTTTGCGCGCTCCGGTTCTTCGAAACCGGTAGCTTTCAAGGCATGGTGGCGACTGACGAGCACCTGTCAGTCTCCCACATGACTGTGAGCCGGGCTGTCAGAGTTTTTGCGGCAGCCATCGTTTTTTTTTTTTCTGCAATATCCGAAGAGGTACTAATAAGCTGGTATACAATTCAGAATGTTGGAAAACAAACAAGAACCGGGATAACTCTTGGGTAGGTTCGAGTGTCCCGGCAGCCGGCAGAATTATTTCCCCGAAATTTTACTGGCAGTCGTCACTCATTGGCGGTCAAATCAGTTCATCGAACGACGTGTCATCGACAGATCGTTTCATCGGCTCGCGATGTAATCACAT
This sequence comes from Ixodes ricinus, assembly GCA_037355805.1. NCBI lineage: Eukaryota > Metazoa > Arthropoda > Arachnida > Ixodida > Ixodidae > Ixodes > Ixodes ricinus. Next base: position 44,756 of record JAZHYW010006900.1, read on the forward strand.
GAAAGAGATTTTCTTCCGTTAGAGGTATATACAAATTAAACATTTTCACACCTTTATACATGTAAATGGGGTGTCCAATAACTAACCCCCTAATAAGTGTAGCAATAGACCTTATAAAAAATGTAAACTTCACACCTTTAAAAATGTGTGATTTTTTAAACACGTTTCTTAAAACGTGTGATAATGCACTACACCTTTTTATAAAGATGTAAAACTACAATACCCCTTCTCGTCAGACACGTAGCCAGGGGGGGGGGCATAAGGCCCCCCCCCCCCGAAATCTTCCATTTTGCTGGGGCCGCCTCTCCCCCTCCCCCTCATAGAGCACTTTGTCATGGGCGCCCCCCCCCCCCCTAAAACAAAACCCTGGCTACGTGCCTCCTTCTCGTAAATTACCACAGTACATTCCTTTTTTGGGGTGTACACAGTGGCCCGGGACCCAATAAAATGACTGAAAAATTAAATTACACAAACGAGTCGCCGAAACAACACGCTGCTTCTTGGCGAGTGTCGAGGCAACTTCGGCCGAAAACCGGCTTCAATATTGGCCGGATGTACGGTTTTGCGCCTCGTCCCGACATCCGGCAGGTATGGGTGTACCGATGCAAATACACGATTTATGTCTAATAGCACTGGCACCACTGATCTCTTATTAGGCTGGATCGCGGATAGAGGCTTGTATTGCTGGGGTCGAGCGGCACCACCGGCAGTCATCGCTTGACACGATCTAATGCATGCTATAGGAGAAACGGGAAAACTCAATTTTATTACGTTAGTAGGTTGTTCTCGATCATGAAACTTCTATCGTGTTTCCGCAAATAACAGTTAATATTGTTGGCAAGAATATTAAACGCGTTAGAATACCAACCTTGTTTAAATAAACGTTGTGTGGTTGAGGGTCGAGGACGACTTTGTTGGGCGTTAACTGTGATGTGTTTAATGAGACAAGGGCTACCGAGAGTTATTGTGGTGTCATCCGTGATCTCGGAGTCATCAGAGCTCAGCAAATGATAAGTTGGAAGGCCTTTACTGGGGACATTCGCATCGTTTTAACCGCTTGTACATAGTACTTCATGGTGAAAGTTTTTTCTTTAAACTGCTGTGAGGGCTTCCGTGAAAAACTAACTCGGAGCGTGCCGTTCAGTCGCTGAACGTGCCGTTTATTTAGCAACCGAAGCAAGCGACGCCAGTAAAATCGGTAATGCTCCGGCCCATTTTTTCTTTTTTTATAATCAATGTGTGAAGGTTTGACGAATGTCTAGTTGATTTCCAAGCACCCGATATAATCATCGCAGCACGTCATAAAATACTCGCCCTCGAGCACCGCGTACAAGCTTCCTATTTTTGCGTGTTTCTCCCTTAGACTTTCGTGTATTGCCCCATGGTGTAATACGCCAAAACAACAAGGACGAAAACGAAGGGAGAACTAGACAGGACGCGGCGTATTGCCTGTTGTCAAGCAATGGCCGCCGGTGAGGCCAGTGACGGGCTCCCGATCCGCGATCCAGACTTGCACTGTGAGAGTTCTAATGCATTGCACCCGCGGAGTGCTGCACGGAGAACAGGACCCGGACGAACTTGCCGAATGCACCTAGTGCAGACTGATGCTGTCGCCATAGATGTTGTAGAAAAGTACCGACCTCAAACCGAAACTAGCGCCTTTTTGTTCGACGTGATGGGTGGGAATGCGGGAGCGCAGTCGCTGCCATCGTTTATCTATAAACGTTGGTTGCTGCAACGTGTCACTTATATTTGCGAGGATTTCCAATTAAGGAACTCGGCTGTCAGAGATATCTACAGACGGCGTAAGTTTCCGAAGCCAGCTGACTACAAAACAGCATACACTTGAGAAAATTTATGGCACTGTACGCGCAAAAGCTTGCTTCGTTTTAAGCATAGTATTATGAGTGAACCACTGAAAGGATACTGCTTAAATCTAGTTCTTTGGAACATCTAGCAATACGTTTCGTAAGACTTTTTTATTTCCCTGGAAAGGGCATTGAGAACGAGAGCTTTCTCAAACAAAATACGACGGGGCAAGATAGCTGCCGTTCAAATATGACTGTGCTTGAGTCTCGGGCAACGTCTCCATGTTTAGCCTTCCCGGACGCTGAGTGAATGCGTCACAGGTTTCTGCTGTGGGAGCTTTGTAGAAAAATGTTCCACTTTTCACCTGCACACAGATGATGCGAGATCTCGCGGCCTCTCTGTTTGTCCTGGGCCTTTCATTACACACTGGTAGGTTTCAGCGTCTGTACGGCAACAAAGTGACCCAAATTTTGCAAATAAAACACGGGTCGTCGATTCCTCCCTTCGTGGAATATCAGACGCTTACAATTCAAGCTCGCGTTTGAGTTTGTGGCCCGCGGGACGCGATTTCGAGCAGAATACCAACTTTTTCTTTCAGCTCCGCTGTGCGAATGCCGCCTCGTAGCAGACGAACTCCCGTCGTCTGCTCTCGCTCCTCGCCTGGGCGAGGCATGACGGGATTGTCGGCGCTAGATAGCCCAAAGACAACGTACAGCGAGCGGCGTGAACGCTCGCCTCCCCGCGCTGTCTCGTGCTCTCGTGCACCGCCTAGGGATCGCGGGGGATTTTTCATCAAAAGTTGCGAAGTTGAGCGCGCGCAGGGAGGAGGAAACTTTGCGGCGTTCTTTTGGTCACTCCCCCGCTACGTCAAAAAGCGAAGAATATTTTGCTCCACGAGTTTAGCTACCCCAGGGGTCGCGTGCCCGTAGTTTGTTTGCCGCGGTCTTTTCTCTTTGTTCTTAATTGAGTAAAAAACAAAAACGGATCATCAAGACAACTTTGAACTGTTTTTGTTTATTCCATTCTTCGATCTTTTCTTTTTTTTATATAACGGTTTTTCTTAGTCTTGTAATGGCCAGTCTTTGCGTGTTGGTCTGTATCTTGCCACCTTGTCAACTATGGAAGACAAAGCGCGCGCTTAAAAGAGAGAGAGAGGGAGGAGAGGACGGAAGAAAGAGGAAATAGTTGGAAATTAAATGCCACCATGAATGGTAGCGGGCGGCCGTAACTCTGGTCGGGGTCGCAAGACAGTGCGTTGCCTTGTTCCGGAGGGGGCGTCATTTCAGCGAGTCCTTTTCCCGCCAAGCAGGGCAACTCGTCGTGGGACCGTTAGGGAAAGAAGAGTCATTGGGTGGTCATCGGTCGTCGTATGAACTCTGCATGCTATCCTCGAGCTAACCAGGGAGAGAACACCTACGCGACTGTGAATGAACTGTGCACCCGTGACGCGACTCGTCCCGCTGCCTCAGAATCGTTGATGCCGAAAGGTTAGTACTTTTGCCGGGTTTATATTGTTTTCAGAGACCCGCTATCCATCCGGGCGCGCGCTTCAGAGCATGCTTCGAAGTGGCAGCGCGAGCTCCCGTAACAAATAGCGTTGCATGAAAACAGTACCCACTAAGACCCTCTGCAGTTGCTAGCCAATTGTGGTCATTGCTGCCTTTTAATCTCTGTAGTTACCGAGTGTGAGCTCATTTCATTTCTTTTTATGAAATGTGTGTTTATTATTTAGCCCTTGGGTCTGATAACTACGAGTTCCAGCGACGGTGTGTGTGTGTGTGCCTCACATTTAAGGCCACCACACAACGTACCGGGTATGAACCGATCTTTGCGAAGCCAGTTTCGTCCTACTTCCCGGTGTTGCGTGAAACGTAAAACCTAGAACACGGCGTGACTCCTATTCACTTGACACGAATTCTCATTGCGGCGCCCTATCAACGTGTCGATCAGACGCATTGCCTTCTTCGCCAGTTTTTGAAGATTTGTAAGACTCCTAATGCTTAGTCGCTTGATTTTGTTCGATTTGATTAGACGCAAAAAGGCGCGTGCACTTCCTGAGGATTTCCGTTTCCCTTCCTACCAAAAGCACACAAGAGCATCGCCAAAGCTCCAGCATGCAATTTTACTACTAATGTTCAGTGCTGCAGGACACCAAATATTTGACAACAGCATTCCTTCGTTTGCAGGCACTTAAGAATCAAGTCAAACATGAAGAGAACGAATTTGCAAACAATTGACAGGTTTTTCTGCATGGCCCCCAAGAAAAGTTTTCTAACTGGAATTGAAGACACCGACGGAGCACCGTCATCTATAACCTTTAAAACACCAGCAGATAAGTCTGGAGATCTTCAACCGGGGTCCTGTCGTCCGTCGACATCTATTGAGGGCGATTGTTTGAACCACTTAGCAGGGCCTGCAAGCTCATCTAACGGCAACAAAGCGATGGTCATCGCAGTTCAGTACATAGTGGTAGCTTCTTGATGACAACATCGTGCGACATCGGGAACTTTGTTGGGAAGCAGTTAGACGACCACGCCAAACGGCACTTACTAGAACACCATTGGAGTCCTCCCGAGGATTACACTTTTCCGTTCTCGGTGCACATGAAAAGCGGCAGAGAAAAGAAGCGATATGCGAACCACTCACATTTGAAGAAATTTAAGTGGCTCGTGCTCTCAGATAACCAAAAAGGTCTCTACTGCAAATACTGCTCGTTGTTCACCACGGGCAGCCTAGGAGGCTTCCAAAAAACGTGCCACTCCAAAGGCTGGTCACGAAGCCACTTGTGTCGTTCGCCAAGCTACTGGGTAAAGACGGCGCGCTTACTGTACATGAGAACAACAAGTACCACAAGGAAGCGGTGCAGGTCGGGAAGGACTTCCTCGCGTGCGTTCGCCACCCCGAGAACGATGTGGTGAACCAGATTTGCAGTCAGCGGCTGCAGCAAGTGAAAGAAAACCGGCGTAGACTTGTGCCGATCCTAGAGTCGATTATTTTCTTGGGTCGCCAGAACATAGCATTCCGGGCACACAGAGACGACGGCGCGCTTCTTCAACGTGAAAGTGAAGGCTCATCGGCCTCGAATGAGGGGAATTTCCGCGAGCTCCTTCGCTTCCGGGTATCAAGCGGTGACACCGCACTTCATGAGCACCTCCTCAGTTGATCATATAGAGCAGGGGTCTCCAAACCCCGGCCCGCGGGCCAGATCCGGCCCGCGGAGGCCTTCTGACCGGCCCGCGGCTGGCCATGGTGCTTCTAATGTGGTCCGGCCCGCGGCCCGCTACCAGCAGGCCCGCTGCTACCAGTGCGGGCAGAAGCGCGCGGAAAGACGCGACGGCGCCACGAGCACCGAACATACCGGAAAGAGAGAACACCGCATCGTATTTCTCGCCCGACGCCCAAGCGAAAAAGGCATTTTCTATGCTCGGTTCACCCGGAAGCTGACAGGGCAGTGGAAGCTGCCTGTTCGCCGGACCAATCAACCGCATGTCTCTTATCGCCAGATCTCGCTCTCCACGCGTTAATATGCACAGAGGGTGTGATCACGTGGTAAAAGATCGGGAGTTGACTGGTCCAGCGGGCATGCAGCTTTCAGTGCACTGCAACGAGGTAGAGGGGCTTAGAGTGATAAACCGGAAGTTCGGAAGTGGCACCCCCTGGTTACCGCCATTTTGTACGCAAAAGTGACCACACGTCACGTGACCTCACAAGAGCCGTGACGTCACCGGTAAGATGGCAGCGCCCAAAGCTGGGGATTGCGAGTTTGTTCGGTGCGCGGTAGCCGCGATGTGTAGCTGCTTTCCGACGACTTCGGTCTTCTCCGTGCTCGCTGACGCAGGTATAATGTGAAAATATGAAGAAATGAGACTTTATTACCTTTTTCCGCAAGATCGCCCTGTATCATCTGGATATTAACACCTGCGAGACAGCATCAGCCGTGTCGCCATACCGGTGCTCGGATTCCCGGATGTGTTCGAGGGTCGATAGAACTCTGAGTGCTTTTAGCATGCAATTTTCGCTTTCTCTTAACTTTGTTTGAACGTTGGAATGTCTGAGAATTGACGCGATATGTATGCATCGGACGTAGGGCCTAGGGGATTTCGTTTCAGCCCTAGGTAACTGCATAATCACAGCCAACTTTTAGCGAGGAAGCTCCTGCGATCTTTACGTTTTGTACTTATAAACAATTTTACGATATAACTCCTAGCATAATATATTCGCATTTTTCTAGCTTCGTTTGAACGTCTGAGAATCGAAGCGAAAGGTGTACGTCGCGTGAGGACTTAGGGGAAGTTGTTTCAGCCCTGCGTCACAGAATAACCATAGAAAATTTTGGCGTGGAAGCTCCTGCGATCTTAAACCTTTTGTGCTAATCGACGACTCTACATTCGATCGCTTTTCTTCCTTTTTCTGTGAGTGCGAAGTGCACACTTATTTTCAGCTGCGAGGAAGACGTTTTTATTGAGTGGGGGGATGAATAAATCGTCGCGGGCACCTGCTTCAATGCTATTCGACTTGCTATTTTTGGTGTACGCATAGATAATTGCACAATTTTCTCTTTCGTAGGTTTTTTTCAGCAATACTTTTTTCACCAAGAGTGCATTGTATTAGTCGGTCAATTATTTACTTGTTCTAGTTACTTGTACAAGATGATTCATATTTGTGTTCACCCCTTGCCCGAAAAGCAGGCTTGTTGAAAAATGTTGACTACCATTCCTGTTGCGCTTTCAATAGACTTCTTTCTAAAGTGTGGGCTGCCTATACTTCGTATTACCATAACCTGGAAAAGGGCAACCGCCACAGTCCCCTCGTGCCAATCAGATTGACGGAGTGAAGGCATGTGAGAAATCTGTGCTGACGAGCACTCTGATGATATGTTGTCATGTGCCTCTCTCCAACATGCCTATTGACTCACCAAGACTGTAGCCTTCGCCGCTTGCCAAATTGTGATGGAACGAATTACAGCAGCTATTAGTCTAATTGCCCAAGGCCTTCGTACTTTGGCCAGTTGTTCGACAAGAATGTTATGTCCGCCATCACTGTAAACTCGGCTGAGCGCCTATTGGACTCGAATGCTGCATTAACGTTCGACGTAAACTGGGGTATATTTGTGTGCTTTGCACCGAAAAAAATGGCGACAGTTGTGTTGCTTGATGGGGTTTTGCAAAGTGTCTATTGTGTCATACGTATTGGAAGTGTCCTGCTATATAACAATGCATGAACACATACCATTAAACTAGATGCTCAGAGGTGTGTTTGTTTTTGCAACTAACAAGTTACAGCAGTGTGCTTTAATGTTATTATCATGCGCATAGTTTTAAGTGTCCTCTCTGCAATGTCTACAAAGGCCCCTGGAGAGAATAAATTAATAAATAACATTTTCACATCACTGGAGTTGGTTTTCGGATGCGCCATATGTTCAGTAGAAGTGGAACGAGTGCAGCCCATTGCAACCAGTCTGGTATGTCCCATTAAATAATATTGAGGGGTCAGAGATGCGAGTGTATTCAAAAGTTCCAGCACGTGCGGTGAACACAATTCTTTGTGTAGAGACTCTGAAGACGTAAAGGCGAACGGAAATATGTTTATTAGGTTAGTGTATCAAATATGTTGATTTCCACTTGATTACGTAATTATTGGTTCTTTGCAAATGGTTCCATAACGAGTTCTTTCTGCGACAGTTTCGTGTCAGGCGTTCAGTCATAGTACCTGTGCTGCTTGTTGTCGAATGATGCTCCTGGCACGTCGGTGTTCAGTTTGGTCGAGTGACAACTTTGACCGACTGATGCCGTCTTGTAATCATACGTCATGTGCGGCCACTGACATCTGATGCACTGAAGCTGCAGGTCTGGCTTCTAATCCGCAAATTTTCCTGGTAGAATTCTGCATCAATGCAGCAAGCTCGGGCATGTATGAATGCTTCGGCGTTGGGGTGTCTCGTTGAATCGGCATTGAATAGTAACGGGTAGCCGATGGCGGTCATCGTGACTTTGTGGCATAAGTCGCCCTCGGTTCGTCAGATGCCGCTTTGCTCGGCAATCAAAATAAAAGCCGGGCAACTGATGGCAGGCAGTAGCTTCCTGGTCTCCTCCCGGACAACGTCGTGGATGTCGCGGATGCCTGGGAGGCTGGCATCGAAGTTGCAGCAGGACGACTCGAGTGTCGAGAAGCTGGGGAGTTGTTGATAGCGACAGGCTCGGGCCTGCAGTGTACATTCAATGTTGGAAGCCGCGGTGATATGAACCCTTCGACTGTTGTCGTGGGGTTGCGGACAAGGCTGCCGGAGGTGTTGTACCTCACATGAGGGACATGGGATTCTTAGCTTCTTGTCTTCTGTAACATCATGGTTGGCGTGGGTGCTCGATCACGCCCAAAACATCTTCCACGAAGGCGGTGACGCTCTTGTTGGGGCCGCATCCTGGACAGAATCAGGAATTCGGCTCTCCCTGGTCAATGTTGGCTGATGAACGTGCACTTCAGCTCGATCGTGCAAACTTCCCACGACGTTACGGAGGATTCGTGGTTCTCAAACCAGTGCCTGGCGGTTTCTTCCACAAGAAGTATAGGCTCCGCAGGAACTGGTTGTCCGTCTACCCACTGCGGCGGGCGACACGGCCATATATTTCAATCCAGCCCTCGACGTCTTCATACACCTTGCGTGAAAGGGCATCGGAGTGTGAGGTGCGACGGGCATGCAAACGATGATGGGAGCGGACATGGTTTGCTGCTGCAGGTTTGTCGTTGTTGGCTTAGTCAGCTTCGGTTTTTCTGGCAAAAGACCGAATTCCGGTGGTTCTTGCTGGTAGCAGCGACTGGCTCCGATTTCAGGTTCTTTGGGGTGCATTTCCAAGGTTCGTCCTTGCGGTACTCGCTCGTCTTGCGGTTTTTCTGCCGGGCTTGGGATAGGACTTGGTTCACGGCTCGCCGGGCGTTTAAGACGCGGGGCAACTCGGCTGAGGAGCCGCCAGGGTACACACAGAGTGAAGGGCTATGGGTAAAATGTGCAGCACCTCGACCAGAACATACGATGACAGCTGAGCATGGCCTGGAACTTTCCAGAATAGTAAATATTGATAGAAAATAGGACTGGAGCAAGCATCTGTGACAATATAACAAAACAGACAGAAGAGAGTCTATCCTGATCACTAAAAAAGCTGCATTGTTTTAGAGGCATTCTGTTGGAACAAATCCTCTTCTTCGGGGTTTGGCGACTGCCGTGGACGAACTGAACTGAAATGGATGTGAAACCACTTTTCTGGTAATGAGCCGCTGCAGACTGTCGTCGCAAAGCGGCGTGAACGGGTGGACTGGGCAGGCAACACGCGCGATGAAATGCCCATACAGCTTGCAATTCGCGTACCGAGTGTTGATGAAACTTGTGTCGACGAAACGTGCGACAGACAAGCGGATCAATACCTGCAACACCTGTGCTCCGTGAAAGTGCACGTCTACGCCAGAACAATTTAGGAAGCAGCACAGCATCACCTAAAGCACGGCACAGGAACTACCAACTTGAAGCACTTGAAGGCAGCTCTCCGGTGCGCCGCACAACCAAAGTGAGCCTTCGGTCATTTGAACGAAGCGGCACCACGATTGCACACTGCCAAGCACGACTCACGCAATTTCCGTCGCTAAACTGCGTATCCAAACATATTGCACACGCTTCACTGCAGACCTCGAAGATTCTTATGGTCAACGAGAGCACAGAAACGTCGCCTTAAAATTTACTTGCGGTATCCGAATCAATCCGAGGTCCGAGCAACGTAGGGCCGATTGTCTCTTTTGTGGCAATATCCCCGTCGGTCACCAGCGAAATGCACACCGTTCCTCCTTCTGTTCACGTTACACCTACGTCAGACACCACGCTGAACTCTTAAGTCGCTTTCGACCGGCCTCATATGACGGCTTCCGCGTCTGAAATCAACTCGCCGACACGAACGACAGCAATCAACGCATCCGACAAGCTCCGGCCCAGCTGGGACCAGCCGCTGCCTGGGCGCTGCCATCTTCCCTATGACGTCACGTATTTGGTTTGGTCATGTGACGAGTGGTCACATTTGCGTACAATGGCAGCCGCCTTATGGGGGTCACTTTCGAGTGCAGACCGGAACCCCGGTTTATCGCTCTAAGCCCCTCTACCTCGTTGGTGCACTGTCAGCTTAGGGGTGGACGGAGTATAGAAGAATCTCGAACGCGGCTTCAGTGGCGCAAGCGGTGCGTGGGAAGGGGGGGGGGGGGGGCATTGTTTTGCTTTCCTCCGCTCCGGCTGAAAGCAACTGTACAAGCGAACAGACGAACATGCCCGCGCCGACAGCTCCTTTCTTCGCTTCTTCTTCTTCCCCTCTTCTCTTTTTGTTCGCGTGCTAATAAGTCACTATCTCATATGAGCGTACTTTATGCCGTCCGTGTGAAGACACACTCCCAGATATGAACTTTGGGCATCGCGAATATTCCAGAGTTCCTGTGCGCTTTGATTTATGCCCGGTGAGTTTTCTGGGTCGCACTTATCGTATGTCACAATTACCTATATGCTGAATTTCGAAATAAAGTATATGTATTAATCAGGCACGTAGCCAGGATTTTGTTTCGGGGGACCCGCCCATGACAAAATGCTGTATGAGGGGGAGGGGGAGAAGAGGTTCCAGCAAAGTGGAAGATTTCGGGGGGGGGGGGGGGGGCATGGGCCTCCCCCTGGATACGTGCCTGGTTTTAATCCACCTTTGGTTACTTCTCGTTTTTACTCTAACTTGAGCTCCTCTATTTAAATACTCATCTGGGCTTATTAATGTAGTTTTTACTGATTTATAATATTTACTTGTCTTCCGGCCCTCGAGACTGCGACAGGTCCCCAATCCGGCCCCTTGGCCAAAAAGTTTGGAGACCCCTGATCTAGAGCAACATACATCAGCAAGACGACCCAGAACGAACTGATTGAGTGTTGTGGAGACGAGATACTTGCGATACTCATGCAGTGGGTACATGAGGCAGGTATTTACAGCCTAATGTTTGACGAGACAACTGACTTGTCACACACATCGCAGCTGAGTCTCGTACTGCGGTACGTGCACAAAGACAAAGTACGAGAGGACTTCGTTCAGTTCGTCGACCCTCGTGATGATGCTGAAGGTTCCGACTCTTGTACTGCTGAGCCTGCCCTGACCGGAAAAGTTCTTGGTGAAAAGGTCATGCAAATGTTGAGAAACTTGGGGCTTGACCTGGAGAAGTGAATTGGCATAACAACAGATGGCTGCAGTGTTATGACGTCGGAGTTGTGTGGTGCCGTAAACGAAATCAGGCAGCATGCTCCGAACGCATTGCACTGCCCGTGTTTCAACCACGCCCTCAACTTGTCGTTGTCAAAGCCATCACGAGTGTAAGCTGTCAGAAACGCTGCAGGATCCATGAAGGAAGTAATTTCTTTTTTCACGGCATCATCGAAGCGAAGCAAGGTGCTTAAAGACACCCTTGGAAGCCATCTGAAGAGACTCTGCGAGACGAGGTGGGTGGACAGACATGACAGCGTCATCCAATTTCGACAATCTCTACCGAGTGTGTGCAAGGCCCTTGACGTCGTGGCCAAATGGCGAGAAACGAAGACCGCTACTAAGGCAAAGATATTTCGCGTCGCGCTTAGTGATGACGAGTTAATAGTGTCCATTGTTTGCTTGTCAGATCTGCTGGCGCACACTCTGCCACTAAGTCGTCTATTTAAGAAGGAGTGTGTTGACATCCACGAGGCAAGAAATGCTCTAGGAGATACAGTACAAGACCTTGCTGACAGAAGAAGCCACGGCCAAGAGGCGTTTGCGCCTCTTTACAAACCAGCCGTAGTGCTCGCAGACGCGCTTGATGCGGACATACTTCCACCGCGAGTCACGATACAGGTTTAACGTGTCTACTTGCAAACCCGGAGGACTACTACAGGCAGTCTGTCTACTTGCCAATACTATACAATGTGCTGGAGGACCTCAAGTCGAGATTGTCAAACGAAGCGCTTAGCGTTCAAAGCCTTTTCGTCTTTATACCGTCGTTTCGGCGAAGCACCGCAGAAGAGGACTATATCACAGAAATCGCAGGTCTCGCTGAACGATACTGCTCTTACGTCGGGCACGAGGCGACGACTGTTGTATTTTGTGTGTGTGTGTGTTGCTTTCAGAGTCTGCCTGCGCCTTCGTTCCGTCTTGCGCTTCGGTTTCTCGGAACCAACTGTCTCCCCTCGAGTGCTCCGGAAATTTATGACCTAGAGGGAGCATTCCACCGAGCCACCCGCGAACGCGAACGGGCAGGCGACCACGGACCCCTGTGTAAACAGCGCCAGCTGCGCCTCGGAGGGGCGGCTTCTGGTCACTCGACACCGTGCACCCTCTTTCCCCTTCTCGCGCGTCTTTCTTCTCCGTACCGTTGTTCTGAAATAAACAGTTCTTCTTGAGAGTTTAAAAGGTTCGCTTCGTGTCTGTCTCTCTCTGGAACATCGGCTGGCTGATTCCGAACCACCGTGTAATGAAGTTAGCCGGCATCTAGTAACGTCTCTTTACAACAACAACATTTTGGTGCCGAAACCCGGGAGAAGAAAGTGCCAGAGAAGATGGAGACAGCGAAAGCAGCCCTCACCGACCGAGCAAAGCGAAAGAGGACGGTGGTGCGAGCAGCGACGACCAAGCTCATCAACGACGTCGCAGCCATGGCGGATCCAACGACTGTCGGTGAGCTCCAAACCAAATTTGACCTTCTCGTACTGAAAGAGGACACTCTCAAAGAACTCGATGGTGAAATTGAGCAGGGAATTGATGACGAGGCGTTGGAAGAGGAGATTACATGCAGCGAAAGCTACAAGGAGAGGATCAGCGTAGCAAAGACTAAACTGAAAGGCATGCTCCAAGATCAGGCCCGTCCAAGTAACAGAGCCACATCAAGTTCACCAACTAACGCGGACACCAGAACGAGCGTGACAGTTGAACAGATCAACCCAGCAGTAAAGCTCCCCAAATTGGAAATATCAAAATTTGGAGGTGAACTACGGGAATGGCAGGGTTTCTGGAGTCAGTTCGATTCAACCATCAACGCGAACTTGACACTGTCAGAGGTCGACAAATTCAAGTACCTGAACAGCTACCTCACGGGAAAGGCAGCCGTGGCTGTAGCAGGGCTTGACCTGACAGCGGAAAACTACAAGGTAGCCCTCGAACTTCTCACCCGTAGATTCGGACAAAAGGATCTTATAATTGAAGATAACATGGCGAGGTTGATGGCTGTCCGACCTGTTTATGATTCTAGGAACGTGAGCGGACTCAGGGCATTATTTGACCAAATTGAAACTGGAGTCCGCAGCCTCGAGGCCCTCGGCATCAACGACAGCACGTATGGAGTGCTGCTCCTTACTGTGCTGCGTAAAGCCATACCAGCCGACATGGGACTTGAGTACAGCCGGAAGATAACCGCGCAATCACCAAACCAAAAGAACGGTCTGCGGGATTTCTTGGATTTCCTAAAATGCGAAGTAGAAAGCCGCGAAAGAATGCACCCAGTAGAGGCAAAGAAAGACCGGCAACCCGGCGAGCCTGCACATGACGCAAAGAGAGACGGAAAGAGAGATTACAGGGCAAGACCTATCTCATCCGCAGCAGCCTTGAATGCCGTGACCGGCGGGGGCGACAGAAGATGCGTGTTTTGCGCCTCTGGTGGTCACGACTCGGACGGGTGCGCTGCGCAGATGTCCGTTTCAGACAGAAAGGAAATTCTGAAGCGCGAAAACAGATGCTTCCGCTGCGCAAAATATGGCCACAGATCTCGTGACTGCAGAACATCAAAATGGCTAAAATGTGGACGATGCGCGGGGAGACACCTGACGAGCATGTGTGACCCCGACCTGATAAGCACCCGCGGTTCCGCGAAAGAGGACTCGGCAGTGACGGGTGTAAAAGAGATCCACGGACAACAGGTGTTGCAGTCTTCTCTCGGAGTCAGAGACCGTCGCTTTGGAGGAGAGAAGACGCAGGTGCTCCTTCAGACCGCACAGGCATGGGCAGAGGGCCTGCAGAGGCGCACTCTCGTTAGGCTCCTCCTCGACGGCGGCAGCCAGCGTACGTTCATCCAACGTGGCGTCTCCGAAAAGTTGCAGTTGAAGGTGCTGGGAGAGGAGGAGCTCCGGATCTTCACCTTCGGAGACAACGCAGCAGCGAAGCACACGAAGTGTCGACGGGTGGAGCTCTGGCTGAGAAGCCAGTACAACAGACAGGAAGTCCGCGTAGAGGCTCTTGAAGTTCCCTGCATCTGCGCGGATATCATGACAGCTCCATCGGAATCTGCAGTGGCCCACATGATGAAGGAGAAAATGAACATCGCCGATGCCTCTCGAGGAGCCCACACTGAGGATGGTATTAGCCTCCTAATTGGAGCCGACTACTACTGGGCCATCGTCACGGGATCCGTTAAGCGTCTGAGCCCTACATTGATGGCGGTAGACACGACCTTCGGATGGACCCTGCAAGGCCAGGCGGGAACAACCAGATCAACGGCGATATGTTCCTCAGCTGCAAACGTGATGAGGGTGATCGTGACAGACGAAACAGACAAAGAAATATCCGCACAACTCCGGTCGTTCTGGGAACTCGAGCATCTTGGCATCAAAGACATCCAAGCCACGACATGCCACCAAGACGCCGTACTTCAGCACCACAAAGAAACCACCAAGTTCGAAGACGGTCGCTACCAGGTGGCGCTCCCGTGGAAGCCAGCGGCCGAGAAGCTAACAGACAACTTGGAATCGGCGACGAGGCGTCTCCGATCGCAGACCAACCGCCTCCAAAGGAACGAGCAGTTGATAAAAGAATACGATGCCTGCATCCGAGACTACGTAGCGAAGGGCTACGCCGAACCAGTCGAAGAAAGCAACCCGCCAAAGGGGCCGGTTTACTACATGCCACACCAAGCAGTCGTACGGCACGAAAGTCAGACAACTAAGATGAGAGTGGTCTTCGACGCATCATCCAGCCTGGCAGGTCGGCTCTCGCTAAACGACGTTCTAGAGAGCGGACCCAATTTGAACCCAGAATTGATCGACCTGCTGATTGGGTTCCGTACTCACAACATCGCCGTCATCGCCGACATTGAAAAGGCGTTTCTGCAGGTGTCACTAACGGAAGAGGACCGGGATGCCGTGCGCTTTCTCTGGTATGAGAAAATTCCAAAGAACGGAGAAGAACGTCCGTCAATCATAGCATACAGGATGACGCGCATACCATTCGGCGTCACGTCCAGCCCATTTTTGTTGGCCGCGACATTGCGACAGCACCTGGAGAGCGTACAGGAGCAGTACCCGACGACGGCGGAGATCCTGAGAAACAACCTGTACGTGGATGACCTGGTCACCGGGGCGGATAGCCTGCAAGAAGTAAGAGTGCTCTGCGAAGAAGCGACTGAACTGCTGGATCAGGCTGGAATGAAGCTCCACAAGTGGATGTCAAACAATCTCGAGCTGGCAGAGACGCTGCGGGGGAACGAGACCAAACGGGTCTACGCCGACCTCGGGCGCACGACAGCAGGAAAGGTCCTAGGAGTCGGTTGGAATCCGGAAACAGACAGCTTCGAATACCGGATAGACTCTCTGATCGATTTCATCTCCTCAAGAACTGACAGCAAAAGGTTCGTGCTTCAGGTGTCGGCAAGGATCTTTGACCCCTTCGGATTTCTCGCGCCCATCATAACAAGTGTTAAGATCATGTTTCAAAGGCTGTGGGAGCTCGGGGTTGACTGGGACGACACCTTACCTGAGGCCCTGAGAGCCGAATGGGACAACTGGTGCAGAGAACTTCTCACGATCGGAAAAGTGTCCGTCCCGAGGACGATCATGGAAAACTTCAGAAGCAACAAGACCAACAAGACGCTGCATGTCTTCTGCGATGCAAGCCCCAAGGCATACGGCGCCGTTGCGTACGTCACCACAAAGACTGCAGCACGAGAGGTGCACGTGGCTTTGATTATGGCCAAGTCAAGAGTGGCACCCCTTAAGCGCCTCTCCCTGCCGAGACTGGAGCTGATGGGAGCCCTGATTGGTGCGCGGTTGAAACGCTACCTCACGAAGACGTTGCAGCTGGAGGACATGCCCGCCTGCCTCTGGACGGACTCAACGGTGGCGCTGCACTGGATCAGGGGGTCGGCAGACAAATGGAAGCCGTTTGTAGCAAATCGAGTGGAGGAGGTGCAGCGGCTGACCGACCCACAGGAGTGGAATCACTGCCCTGGAGCCGAGAATCCAGCGGATCTTCTAACCCGAGGCGTTCTACCCTCAAAACTGGTAGATAGCGCGCTCTGGTGGAACGGACCGAAGTGGCTGCAAAATCCGGAGTCGGAGTGGCCTACCATTAACGAGCAAACGCCCAGGGCCACTGAATATCAAGAGGAGAAAAAACGAATGGCAGTAATGATGGTGGCGGCACCTCCCACGACACCTCTCCTGCAACTGGAGGAACACAGCCGGCTAATCAAGGTGCTACGATTGACTGCTTGGATCCGGCGCTTTGTGCACAACTGCAAAAACAGGGAGGCAAGAAGGGTAGGCCAGTTAACAGCCGAAGAGTTGACAGACGCTGAACGATACTGGTTGGCCTGCACACAGAAAGAGGCGTTTCGAGACGAAATCACAGCACTGCGCGCCGGAAAAGAACTGAAAGAAAACTCCGCCGTTTCACGCTTCGGGCCGTACCTCGATGACGACGGTCTGCTTAGAGTGGGAGGAAGATTGCAATTCAGTGACAACAATGACGAGACGAAGCATCCTATTATTCTTCCCTCCGACCATGCGTTCACCGCCCTTCTCATATCAAGGGAACACATTCGACTGTTGCACGCAGGAGTCCGAGACACGCTGGCACAGCTGAGAGAGGTGTACTGGATTGTTAAAGGGCGGCAAGCCGTGAAGAAAACGGTTCACCGGTGCTTGGTTTGCCGCAAACAAAGTTGCAGGCCCGCATCGGAACCTGTGGCTCCTCTGCCAGCAGACAGGGTAAAAAGGAGTGAACCCTTCGCTATCACAGGCGTGGACTTCGCGGGACCCCTGTTCAGCAGAGAAGTCAACGGCTCTAAGAAGACTTACGTAGCCCTGTTCACCTGCGCCGTCACCCGTGCTGTTCATCTTGAATTGGTGAGCGACCTCTCCGCTGCTGCGTTCCTGTTGGCATTTAAGCGCTTCGTTGCACGCAGAGGAATCAGCGCCGTGGTGTACTCCGATAATGCGCTGACATTCAAGCGAGCGGAGAAGGATCTCAAGGAGATGTTCCGCGCTATGAAATCGCCAGAGGTGCAGTCGTATTTCGCGAACAATGGCATTCGTTGGAAGTACATCGTCGAAAGAGCAGCGTGGTGGGGAGGATTTTGGGAGCGTCTCGTACGATCAGTGAAGGTGTGCTTGCGCAAAGTGCTGAGTCGCAGCAGTTTGACCTTCGAGGAACTCTCTACCGTCCTCGCCGAGATAGAGGCCGTGCTCAACTCGCGGCCATTGACTTTCCTGTACCCCGAGGCAGGTGAGCCAGAGCCACTATCACCTGCTCACTTCCTCGTGGGGCGAAAGCTCACGTGTCTTCCGCCGCATCGCCTATCAGCAGAGGCTCCTACAGGTGGAGCGAGTCGGACCAGGCTGGTGCGGCGTTGGAGGTACCGCAGCGCCATCGTGGAGGGATTCTGGCGAAGGTGGCGCCGTGAATATTTGTTGGAGCTGAGATCGGCACACCTCGTCAGACCCACCCACTCAAGCGGCATCAACGTGGGTGACCTGTGCCTGCTGAACGAGGACAGTCTCCCACGACACATGTGGAGAACCTGCCGTGTTAAAGAGACATTCAGTGGGAGAGATGGCAGGGTGCGGTCCTGCAGGCTTGTGCTACCCGGGGGAGGCGAACTCAGGCGACCGATTCAGTTGTTATACCCTCTAGAAGTTGGTAACGATGAGCTACCGCAATAGCTCATCCGGGGGAGATTGTTGTATTTTGTGTGTGTGTGTTGCTTTCAGAGTCTGCCTGCGCCTTCGTTCCGTCTTGCGCTTCGGTTTCTCGGAACCAACTGTCTCCCCTCGAGTGCTCCGGAAATTTATGACCTAGAGGGAGCATTCCACCGAGCCACCCGCGAACGCGAACGGGCAGGCGACCACGGACCCCTGTGTAAACAGCGCCAGCTGCGCCTCGGAGGGGCGGCTTCTGGTCACTCGACACCGTGCACCCTCTTTCCCCTTCTCGCGCGTCTTTCTTCTCCGTACCGTTGTTCTGAAATAAACAGTTCTTCTTGAGAGTTGAAAAGGTTCGCTTCGTGTCTGTCTCTCTCTGGAACATCGGCTGGCTGATTCCGAACCACCGTGTAATGAAGTTAGCCGGCATCTAGTAACGTCTCTTTACAACAACAACAACGACTGCCAAGGAGCTCATCGGAGTTGAACAGCGGTTGTGGATGGCGAAGTGGAAGCGCGAGAGCGAAGGAGGGGCGACCGTCCCTTCGACTGCAATCGGCGCACTCGGCGTGTGCGACGATGAAGTTTATCCATCTTTCAAGAAATTCTTGTACCTTCTAGCCACGCTCCCCGTGAGCGCCGCCAGCGCAGAGCGGTCCTTTTCAACGCTCTGTCGCCTAAAAACGTGGCTGCGTTCAGAGATGGGCGAGACTCGTTTGACAGGCCTGGCCTTGTTGAACATCTACAGAGACATCACAATTAACAACGAAAGCATGATCGATCGTTTCTCAAGCAGGAGCAGTGTACGATGAAGGCTTGAAATTGTTTTGTAAACAGAACTGGTAGTTCCTGCCTTCGCATGTTGTTCCATGGTGAATTGACATTTCTGAGTATCTTAACGGCTTTGATTATCTTAGTTTGTTTTCTGAGTACCGAAGCCTGCTGCCTCCGTGTGAATTCCACCCTCTATTGCACTGCTAGATAGCAGTAGCGTCATGTAAAAAATAAACCCTACTTCGGTACATGTACCTGTATGGACTATATACGGCGTTCCTTTCCGGTAACTTCAAAATAACACATGCCATTCACCAGTGGTGCTGAACCACGTGCAGCGATTTTCAGAGAAAAACTTCGTCCGGCGATGTTGTCTTCATCAATTAAATGAAATCAACTAAATATCAATTTTCGCCTAGCTCACAAACGTGAGCAAATTAAGGAAAGTTCCACCGACAGCTGCACACTCGATTGAATGAAATGATGCATTCATTGAGTTAAATCCGCTAGTAAAGAATCTCCGGGGAGGATCCTGAAAAACGCTGTTAAGTCGTATAGTTAAATGAACCCGTTCGTACCGAACACAAAATATACATAGTTAACCACTAGAATCTATATTAGGATGCTGGTGATATTACAGCACCTAGCACTGTTAATTATGCTACGAATCTCGTTTTTCTTTCAAGGCAAGGAGAACTACCACAACAGCAGCTGTATGATATTTTTCGGAATGGAGAGAAATGACCTCTTCCTTCCTCAAGAAAAAAAAACACACAAAAAAACGAAGAGGATTGAGTTCGTCTACGTGCAAGGTCACTGCACACACTGCAATCGCGAATTGCACGACTTCCGCCTTTTTTTCCTATCTCCAATAGGCGGTTATTCTTATTCAATTTCGGTCACTTGCAGAATTTTTAACCTTCCCTACATCGTCCCTGCTCGCTTTTCAGTGCACACCGGTGCACAAAGAAGAATGGGAGAATAGTACCCTTACCATTCCGCCCCCCCCCCCACCCCAAAAAAAATAATAATATCGAGTTCTGGATCCGTTTTTGGGGCAGGGAGAACAACTCGCTGAAGTAAACACATCACGAACGAACTGAGATCCGGATACAGCTTTGATGGATCTGGGTGTTCGCTCTGGAACCACTCTGTTAAGATTGTCAAATTCGTCTACAATGGGGCTTAAGAACTGGACACACAAAAATGTCTGCTCATCATTGAACATCTCGAAGAGCATTTTAGCTAAATAGCAACGCCCGGTTGTCCTTGCGACATCGAAGTCGGTCTTAAGCTCCGTCCACTGGTCAAGTATCGCGCGAAGAGCACCGGCAATGATCAGCCATCGCGTCGCGCACACACCTAGCAACTTTTTGGCAACAAGCCACAGATAATAACACTATAAATACTCTTATAAAACTCTTGTCGCTTCGGAGAACGTGAAAACCAGTTGAATGTTTCTCGCACAAGAATCAATCTGCGTCGGCAGCCCGTCCAGTGCCTCGTTGCACGCAAGGTGGAGGGAGTGGCAAACACACCTGACCAGTGACCAACACAAGGTCAAAAGTTCAACTTCCTAATTCTTGTATACAAGCTGTTGCGCTGCCCGCACATTACACTTGCCCCATCGGTAACGATTCCGACACGGTCACTCATGGAAAGTTTGCAGCTGTTTAGAAATTCGTTCAAATGGCTGAAAAGCCCGTTAGATGAGGCGTCCAGAATTGGGACTACAGCCCAAGGAAAGCAGTAGAAAAAGCATTCTTCTCGCGAGAGTAGCACCTCACAACAACAGCCAGCTCTTTCGTCGATGAAACGTCAGTATTTGCATCAAGAATAAGGGAAAACGTGCCGCCCCTCATGTCGTCCAAAAGCAGCTCCTTGCAAGTTGGTCCAAGCACCCTGGTGACGAGAGCCGTGCACTTGGTCCTGTTCATAGATAGTGATGACGCAACAAATGAGTCCCTGAAGGTGTCGCTGATCAGAGGAATAAGATGGTCCGCGGTGGCCAGTGATCCGTGAACGGCGATATGCGCAGCAAAGCGCAACTCGGCGGTCTTGATTTGGAGGCCTGGGCCGTAAAGTGACATAGGTCTCCAGTTGATTTTGTTGATGAGGCAGCGCTCTGGACAGTGCCATGTTTTTCTCATGTTTTGCCGTTCTTCGGTGTGCCCTGAGGTCCTGTACGTGAGCTCGTAGTTTCGATTTGCAAGCGCTGCAGGAGGCCAAATTCTCTGACGAAGGGTGTGCAAGCCACGTTTATAATAAAGAAAAAAGGTTTAATTAAACCCCTGCGAGCACATTCCCCCCCCCCCCCAAACCGGAGGTGTTTGATGCTCCATAATGTCAATATATAACAAAAAACTTTAAGTGTTAAATAATTACAGACTTATGAGTTAACGTTGCACATACCTTTGAATTCAGGGTCCTTCTCCCATTCCTTCCTGTGCCCCCGCTGGGGGCACCTGTGAAAGCAGGTGTTTGGATAGTGGCGTCTCCACGGACCCCGAGCCCCGCAGGGGGCGCCTGCACCTTAGGTGCTAGGTGCTTGGTGAGTAGCGTCACCACGAACCCCAGCCACGTGGGGCTCCATACCCGCACGCGGGGGTTACTACTTTCGTAGGTGCTTGGTGAGTGGCATCACTACGAACCCCGAGCCATGTGGGTTCGCCCACCCACGTCTGGCTGTGCGTGGCTTAACCCGTGTCCGGGGAAAAGGAGACCCTGGTGGTTGAGCTGAGCCCGGGGTATGTTTGGACCCTTCGGGGCCCCCCGGGCGAGGCAATACACCGCTTCGGCCCCTGCTTCTCGTAGACGGATGTCCTGGCTTGGCCCGACCAGGATGATTCAGTCAGTCGCCTCTTCTACCCTCTTCTTCCTTCTTTCACTGTTCCTCCCACCTCTTTCTCTTTTCTTCTACACTCTCTTCCTTCCTTTTTCACATTCTTAGGCGGCAAGGGCCAACCTTCAGTGGAAACAGGTACTGTCCCTGCAACCACACTAGGGTATAGTGCCCGGGCAGCGCTGGTACAGTAATTGTGTCAGCCAAGCCCATCTTGCTATGGCACATTACCTACCCCCTTGTTGGGCTCCGTGGTGGGCGGTGCACCCGGGCACTGAATTTTCCTCCAATCTTTATGGGTTCTAAGCAAAAAAATACTGATCGGGCCCTGAAAAGGGCCCGCACCGAAGCCATCATTGCAAAGACACCTGACCTTCCTCCAAAATTCTCTAAGTTTTCAGTGATTAATTCTGAAGGCAATAAACAACTTTCACAAATGTCCCCATTTTTAGTAGCAAAGGTGCTTGAAGATGCAATTGGGAAAAACTACAAGGCAGGGTTGGGTAGAAATACTCTAAAATGTATTTGGAAATACAAATTTTGGGATACATTAAAATAGTAGCTAAAATACTGATACTGAAATATATCTGTAAAAGTGTATCACGATACGTATCGGAAATACGTTTTAAATAGAGGCAAAAACTATTTGGAAATACAAATACAGGAATACATTTAAGGGAGGACAGAAATACAAATACAGAAATACAGATACTGCAATACATTTTTCAAATTTGTTTGAGAAGCCAAATGAGGTGAAGCTTGAAGTTGGAAGTGGAAGTTTTTGATCCTGAAATTACTTTCCCGTTGGCTTGGCACTTTGCCTTGAAGGTAGGGATTTCGGACGACGAGGAGTCTTCAATGGGCTCAAAAAAACGTTCCATCAAGGACTGACCGCGGTCCCTTCCCTGACATCCTGTCAGTTTGACGAGGGATGCGAAAAGACTTCGACCTCTAAATAAATTCTATGTCATCCTAAATCCCATCAAAACGTCACCACGCCCCTGTCCTGGCACGCCACCTGGTTAGAGTCCCCCGACTACGGAACACTTCTCAGAAGAGAGAAGAGCAGGCATAGAAAAATAGTTTGGAGAATCGGAAGGAACCTTGGTCAGCATGGTAACAATGCCCCAGCATCTCCTTGACCCTGGTGCCCTCAGAAGTAAAACACACACAAAAAAAATGCGTTCGGATTTGTTTTTTGTTTCTTGTTTTGTTTTTCGGGGGGGGGGGGGGGAGTGTTTCTCGAGAAATGTAACGAAATACCTTTCACCTTGATTGTATCGCGATACAAAAGAACATTCAAAATGTATTTCGATACAGGAATACAGTTACTGGTGAAAAAAATGTATCGCGATACAGAAATAAAGATACGAAATGTATTTCTGAAATACTATCGCGATACAAATGTATCGCGATACTGCCCAACCCTGCTACAAGGCAAAGAAAATTAGCTCTGGCGATTTACTTGTTGAGGTGGAAACGAATCAGCAGAGTAGTGCAATACTAGGTTTAACATCTGTTTCTGGTTATGACGTCTCTGTCTCTCCCCACCGAACATTAAACAGCATTCAAGGAGTTATCTCCGAGGATGACCTTCTTGACAGCTCTGTGAGTGAAATTGTTGAAGGCCTCTCTGACCAAGGTGTCACAGCTGCAAGGCGTATCACCATCTGTCGTGACGGGAACGAGCTGAAGACAAAACATGTTGTACTCACCTTCCAATCGACCGTCCTTCCTGAAGCTGTGAGGGCTGGGTACCTGCGCTGCAGGGTTCGGCCTTATGTGCCAAACCCCCGTAGATGCTTCAAGTGCCAGAGATTTGGCCACGGCTCTCAAAGCTGCCGTGGAAAGGCCACCTGTGCAAAGTGTAGCAAGACCGACCATGAAGCCGATGCATGTACCAACAACCCACACTGTGTGAACTGCTCAGAACCTCATCCAGCATATTCCAGATCATGCAAGACATGGAAAGACGAGAAAGAGGTCCTCACCTTGAAAGTCAAAGAAAACCTTTCTTATCCTGAAGCACGCCGTCGCTTTGCATTCGTGCGGAAAGGCGGCTACGCCCAAGTGGTGCAGCGGGGACCTGCACCACTGAAGGTTGCAGTGACAACCCAGACGTCCTTTCTGGACTATGGGAAGCCACGGCAGTCCCCCACGCCCCAGCTGAGGATTCAGCTTCCGGGGCGTGCAATCTCAGCTGGGCGGTCTACCGACCCTCCCAGCCAGAGTGCAAACCCTCGCACTCCAACGGGACAACAGCCTTTGTCCTCTAAGGCTGTTTCCCGGACCCAGGATGGGCCGGTGGCTACCGCAACCGTCCCTCCTCCGCAGTCTCCTTCCAGGGAGAAGGGTCGGGCACTCTCGCCCACACTTCCTGGAGAAAGCATCATCGAAGGAGCGGCATGGTTCTCGCCTCGTGCCGCACCTGCAGCGCCTAAGGGACAGGAACGGGTGGACTTGGGCGACGCTTCGCCCAGCACCTCCTCTGCCTCTTTGGCTGGGGCTGGTCGCGGGCGGGGCATGGCGCCCCGTTCCCCGAACCTGAACAAACCTGCAGGAAAAGCCTCGCCTCAGGAAACTGAGGCCATGGATGAGTGTGAAGTCTCCACTCATGCGTCTGACCAAGACGACATGGAGTGGCAGACTATTAAGAGTAAGCAAAAAAGCAAAACACCGGCGACCCCACCAACGTGACATTGCAAATTAATTTTTGCCACATGTGGCAGCTTTAGAACTTTTACTTAGTCTCCCAGCGTTTCTTCTTTACTCACATTTTAACTCGTTTTTTAAAAGAATGACCAATTTCCATTTTATGCAGTGGAACTGCCGTGGCCTAATGAGAAATATTGATGATGTAAATTATTTTATGGACGAGCTGAGACCCATTGCACTCAGCCTGCAAGAAACACATTTAAATAACACCCATACACAGATTTTACGTCGGCACCAAGTTTTTAGGAAAGATAGACTCTCCCCTAATATGTCGGGAGGAGTGGCACTAGTGGTGCAGAGTGGCGTTGCTTGCTCGGAGGTCCCCGTTTCAACGCCCTTAGAGGCTGTAGCTGTACGCCTTCTTGTTGACCGTTTGATTACGGTAGTTTCTCTTTATCTGCCACCTGACTCTCCACTGCATATCAGTGAACTTGAGTCACTTGTAAAACAATTACCTCAACCTTTTTTTTAATTTTAGGCGATTTTAATGCCCACCACCCTTTGTGGGGTAGTGCTCGCCAGGATTCACGTGGAGGTGTCGTAGAGCGGTTTTTATTATCATCTGGGTTGTGTCTTTTTAATGAGAGGGAACCTACATTTTTTTAGTGCAGCACATCAATCATTTACATCCAATGACCTTTCTATTGCATCACCAATTTTACTTCCATGCTTTTCATGGAAGGTTTTAAATAACCCTTTTGGAAGCGATCACTTCCCTATTGTTTTAGAAAGTACGATGCCCATTCCTTCCATTCCGACACGACTTCCAAGGTGGAAATTGGAAAAGGCTGATTGGTCTCTTTTTTGTTTGGAGGCTTTTATTGATTCGTCTGTTCTCGTAAATATGGGCCCTGAAGATGCCACGCTGTACGCTACTGAAGCGATTATAGATGCCGCATCACACAGCATTCCCCAGACCTCTGGACGACTCCCCAAAAGGTGCAAGCCGTGGTGGAACGATGACTGCACCACAACACGGAAGTCACAAAACAAGGCATGGTGTATCTTTAGACGATATCCCACTCCACCGAATCTGCTTGAATTCAAGAAAAGAAGAGCCAAAGCTCGCTGGACACGAAGGCAAGCCAAAGGCAGTTCTTGGAAAAAATATGTCACATCTTTGAGTAGTTTTGTTTCATCAAAGGAAGCGTGGGATCGTCTTAGAAAGATCAGGGGAGACTACCGGTCTTTCAGGATACCCCTTTTTCCATCAGCAACATCCCTTAAGGAACAAGCAAATGTTCTTGGTGAACACTTCCAGGAAGTCTCTAACTCAGCTAACTATAGTGAATCCTTTAAGAGGTTTAGAGGAACAGCAGAAAAACAAGCTATTTCTTTTTCTGGTGCCCAGGGTGTTCCTTACAACAAGCCATTTACACGGTGTGAGCTTGAATTGGCTCTTGGCGTCAAAAAGAATCTGCGGCTGGGCCGGATAGGATTCAATACGAGATGCTAAGGAGACTGTCGCCTGACTCTTTAAACAATTTGCTCACCTTTTTTAATCTACTGTGGGATGCTGCTTGTTTTCCTGACTGTTGGAAAAAGGCACATATAATCCCTCTACTGAAACCTAGCAAAGACCCCTCTTTACCGACGAGCTACCGCCCAATTGCACTGACAAGCTGCTTGGGCAAAACCTAGGAAAGACTCGTTAATCGCCGTCTTGTACATTTTTCAGAGGCAGAGGGTGTGTTTGATACAAATCAGTGCGGCTTCCGAGCAGGTCGTTCCACGATAGACCACCTTGTCCGCCTGGAAACTTCTATTCGGGAAGCATTTGTCCATCGCCAGCACTGTGTTTCTGTCTTCTTTGATCTACAAAAGGCTTATGACACGACTGGGAGATATGGGATCCTTCGAGACTTGTACTCATATGGTGTCCGAGGTCGCATGCTTCGTTGCATTCAAAGTTTCTTGACGGGCTGGACCTTCCAAGTGCGCTTGGGCTCCGTCCTGTCGGATGTTTTTCTCCAGGAGAATGGCGTCCCTCAGGGTGGAGTATTAAGCGTTACACTCTTTGCTGTGAAGATTAATAGTCTGGCTCAGGTTATACCACCATCTGTATCCTACTCAATGTATGTGGACGATGTACAGATATTGTTTTACTCTTGTAACCTGTCCAGCTGTGAACGGCAATTGCAGCTCACAATCAATAAGATGATCAAGTGGGCTGATCAAAATGGCTTCAGGTTCTCTCCCGAAAAGACAGTCTGCGTTCACTTTTCACTCCACCGTGGCCTGTCTCCAGATCCAGTGTTGCACTTAAATGATGTTGCTATCTCTGTAAAGGAAGCGCACAAGTTTCTAGGAATAATATTTGATAAAAAGCTCACTTTTATACCCCACTTGAAAGAGTTGAAACATAAATGCCTACGTTCATCAAACATCCTCAAAGTGTTGTCGCATGCGTCCTGGGGGTCTGACAGACGGTGCCTCTTGCGACTTTATAACTCGTTGGTGCGGTCCCGCCTGGACTATGGCGCGATTGTCTATGGGTCGGCACGTCCGTCTGTCCTAAAGATGTTGGACCCCGTCCATCATCTGGGGCTCAGACTTGCCACGGGAGCATTTCGAACATCACCTGTGCTTAGCTTGTATGCTGATACACATGAAATGTCCTTGGAAAGACGAAAGCAATATTTGAGTCTTTGTTATGCTTACAAGATATACAGCGATCCTCAACATCCCACTTTTGATGCACTTCAACCTTCTACGTCCTTCCAACTTTTTGAAAACAAGCCTAGCATTGTTCGGCCCCTGAGTTTTAGAGTGCAGAGCATGGCAACATCGCTCCATCTCCCCTTTAGTGAGGCTGCTTTGCTGAGGAGCAATGAGAGAGTTGCGCCTTGGGACCTTCTGCCAATCTCTTGTGACTGGTCACTGTCTAAGCACAGAAAGAGAGCTGTTTCTCCACTCGTTCTTCAGCAGGAATTTGCCGATTTAGAACAGAAATACAAGGACTACTCGCATTTTCACACGGATGGATCGAAAACATCAACTTTTGTGGGGTGTGCAGTTTATTCCATTACCTTCAGGAAAGTTCGACAACTCCACACTCTTGCAAATATTTTTACTGCCGAATTGTCTGGTATTTTAATGGCTGTTGAGTACTTATTAGAGAACAATATCATGAAAGCAGTTCTGTTTGTCGACTCCCAAAGCGTTCTTCTAGCCGTTTCGTCCTTAGCAGACAGCAAGAACCTTCTCGTGCAATGTCTTCGGGTACGGCTAAACCGAGCACTTCAACTAGGGCACCAGATCAAATTCTGCTGGGTCCCAAGCCACGTGGGTATTTCCGGCAATGAAAAAGCAGACTTGCTTGCTGCCTCTGCAAAAGAATACCCAAAACTGCCTCTTGGCCTGCCACACCAAGACCTGAAACCGATCATACAGAAATCGATTATAAAGTCATGGCAGTTGGATTGGGATTTGGAAAAAGAGAACAAGCTTCACAATATCAAGCCCCAACTGGGGGTATGGGAAAGTTCCTTCCATAAAGTCCGTCGGGTTGAGGTTCTCCTTTGCCGCTTAAGAATTGGTCATACCCGTTTGACCCATTTGCACCTGCTCTGTGGTGAGGATGTTAAACTTTGCGACAAATGTGGGAAGGATATGACTGTTTTGCACATCCTGTGGCATTGCAAAGCTTTAAACCAAGAGCGCCGAAAATGTTTTCCAGAACTTTTTCGAGATCACCTCCCCTTTCATCCATATTTTCTGCTTGGCGATCAACCATTGGTACCATTCGATCGAGTTTTAAATTTCCTTCATAACACTGGCCTTTTACACCAGCTGTAACTTGCAGTTCTTTTAGATTACACCTCTAAGCCCTTCGGAAAAACCTTTGTTTGGCGCAATATGGCCTAAGTTGCTCTTGCGC
>JAZHYW010006901.1:0-54464 GCA_037355805.1 Ixodes ricinus
CTACAAAGTTATCTCCATCGGCAACTGGAATCGTGACGACATTTTGACGTCACCAACTTTATTATTTCACCAGCATAGCTCGAACTCCATCGGAATCCGTAGGGAAAATCCCTTCAATCGCAACGCTCACGCATCACGTGACCGAAAGCGGGCAGCCAATCAGCGACCGATTGAGCTCGAACAGTTTGCGATCCAGCATAGACAGACTGGTCAACTGGATCCCGGCGCGCTCCAAGACGCTCATGGAATTCGCCATAAGTAAGCCGCGCTCATGGCCCACTCACGAACTTCACTCCCCTCGAGCGCGAGAGTATCAAGTCTACGTCCGCAACCATCATGTTTTATTTTTAAAATATATCTGCTTGAAGATAGGATGGACGCCCAAGCTGGGGTAAAAACAGGAAGAAGCAGAAAGGAAGACTGTTACCGGTTTCTGAGTGTCGCCTAGCTGACTCACAAAAAGGGTGACTGAGATGCGGATAACCTGGCTGGAATTCAACAAATAAGTTGGGCCAACCCCTGGAAGTTGGACTACAAAACAGTGAGTAGCTTTTAAAACAGAATCAAAATAAGGTGGAGAAGAAACAGAAAAAAATACATCCGGCTTTCTAGGAGGTGATGATAAGCGTGCCAGCAGCAACGAGACGAATGCTTGTAGGCGATGACACCTTCGCATATTATCCACATCTCTTTTGGTGAGATTTTCGGGTGACGAGGCGTTCTCTTACTGTTGTGACATTATGAAAATGAGTCGTAGTCACTATAACCGAGAAGGACATTGTTAATTCTTCTATGTGCACTTACCGCCTCGCGGTTCTCAAAAAGGCACACAATCACTTGGTGTCCTCCTCTCCCCGTCTTCGATTGCAAAGAAAAACAAAGGGAACTAAAAAAAGCGAATATACCTGCCCCCCCCTTTTTCTTCTTTTTTTTGTTGTTGTAGAAATGCTTATTTGGGTTCTGGGAGATTGTTGTTTACTGTCTAAAAAAATAGATTCTGGAACTTTGTGTTTAAAAAACAAACAAAAAAACAAAACAAAAGGCTTTGCGGAACTGAAGAGTGCCAAGCCTCCCTTTGCACGCTGGTTCGCACGCGTGAGTGTCGCTGCGCTCCACTCTTATCAAAATAAAAAAACCACCCTTTCTTTTAGAGGGGAAAGGGGGGGGGGGGGGGTTGGCCCCGAAAAAAAAGATTTAACGGCATAGAAGGAATCCGTTACGAAAAAATGTAAGGGAATTACTTTAAAATTACTCTAGAAAATATGTAATTATTCCGTTACTAAATTACTGATAACTGCAAGGGATTACAAGTAATTTCGTTACTTGTAACTGGATTACGTACAAGTCGCGCTTAACGCCCACTAGGTTTTGACCAGAAGGAAAAATGGGCGACTCCCTCGCCAGGGGAAAAGGCGGGGGTGATGTTTTTAGTTCTCTTTTTTTGTGTGATCCTCCAAAGATCATTTCGGTGATATCCCACAACGCCTGGTGATAGTTACGAAATTGCAGAGGGTAAGCAAATTGGCGAAGGAAATAAATCAAACTTTTGGTTCTTCATTTCTAGGCGAAGTGGCGCAAACTACCGCCCGTTATAAACGGTACAGCCGTTAGCATCCATCCGTGTGTGTTGTGTTGTGTACGATGTAAGAAGTCGTTGCTTTGAAGTGAGACACCATAATTGAGGTCCT
This sequence comes from Ixodes ricinus, assembly GCA_037355805.1. Lineage (NCBI taxonomy): Eukaryota > Metazoa > Arthropoda > Arachnida > Ixodida > Ixodidae > Ixodes > Ixodes ricinus. Next base: position 1,689 of record JAZHYW010006901.1, read on the forward strand.
GACGAGTTGTACCGTGGTGGAAGGTCCGGAAAATCGTGTGTCTGGGAGACGTGTGTAAGAGATAGTGTATTAACGGCGGTGTCAAAAAAGGTTTAAGCGCGAAGCACATGTACGACGAAATCGTCCGACCCGACGTCCGATTCGAGGTTCGATCGCCGTTCCGACTCGCCGTAAACGATTATCCGAGACACATGCTTGCGACCGAGCTTGCGACGCGTCATTCCGACGGTTCCGATCGGCTCCGCCCAGTTCCGTGACCAGTGCGTGTTGTCTGACTTCCTGCGTTCGCCCTTCCACTTTTCTTGACAATGCAGTGGAAGGTACAGACACTGCGTTCCCTCTCCCATTTCGAGCGCTGAATAAAGGTGTGCGCGAGCTGTCCTCCTCTCCCCGGAAATGCCAAGCAAAGGAAGAGGGACTCGCAACTCGGATCCTTGCTCCGGAATAGCCCGCTCCCGAAAACGTAACGTCCTCATGACGTTCCCGCTACCTGCGTTGTCATTAGCTCTGGCAAATCCGACCATCGCAACCACCTCTGGACAGTCGGTCGCATGCCGCAACGCCGTTCCGACACGACCAAACAAGCCGCGTCTGACCGTCGTATTGCCTGATCGGACGTCGAATCGGACGGTTTCGTCGTACATGTGTTTCGCGCTTTAGTAGCTGCGTTTGAGACGTTTTGTATTTGTCCTTTTCTTCGTCCGTCGCCTCCAGTTTTTTTTTAAATGTGTATTATTAGCTGTTTTCACTCAAAACAATCTAATTCGTAGCGCTCTAAATTGACGCTCGTTCTCGAACTGTTTTTGGCGCTCGGGTGCCGCGTTGACCGTTTGTCGCCGAAGATTTAGGTTTTCAACAATGACTAAACTAAGATGAACGCGAGCGAGCATACTCGGCGAGCAGCTGCTTTATTTAGTGGGAGCAACTTTGAAGCTTTAGAAGACTCGATTTCAAGCTACAGGTAACGTGAGTCGTCGGTCATGGTGGAAGAAACACAAATGTTTCTTCCACCGTGGTCTCGGAGTAGCAAGACGTTGCCATGTCAACGCTTACCGCGTCTCTTTAGGCTTAGGAACGGCAAGAGTCAGAAGACAATCTTTAAAATGAGGCGAGCTCACCGCTCATTCCTTGTGATTTGAGCGAGGTAAAAGGAAGCGAAAGCCGGCTGCACCATTCACTGGAAATGAACGTAGCTAATACTGCTGCGACCATGACGAATTTGCTCCGAAGCGAGCGGAAAGGGCGCCGCCATGTTTGCCGACGCAACCGACCAACAAGGAGATAGGGGCCGCGCTATTTCTTGAATTTTGCGTTAGGGGCGAGCGCCAACTGAGAATTCAGTTTGGTTTAGGCGCATGCGCAGTGGTGAGTGCCTATTTCCTTGGGGCCCCCAACGAGGTAGAGGGCTTAGAGCGATAAACCGGAAGTTCGAAAGTGCCCCCCCCCCTTGGTTCCGCCATGTTGTACAGCAATGTATAGCAAAAGCAACGTTACTAAAACTCTCAGTTGGGAAACTCACCTTCGAAACCGAGGTCGCCGGCGTCCACCGAGACCGAGCTAAATACGACAACAGCGCCATCCTTTAGCGACGAGTTGAAACATGAATGTTGCTCTACATAGCTACTGCGATGGCCTGTGAGATGGCGCCACCGGCCCTTGCGCGACTCGACGTGCAGCCGTGCAGTTCCCGGAGCGGACGCTGCGGAAGAAATGGCAGGCGTTGCGATCGCTATTAGCTCGGTTCTCGAGTACGGATCGGAGCCGCTTTTAAAGCGGGCTCCATGGCAGTTTCCCAACTGAGGGGTTCTAGTAACGCTGAGAAAGTGACTACTCGTCACGTGACCTCACAAGAGCCGGAAGCTCCTCGCACCTCTTTCCGCTTTAGTAGAGCGAACGCTGGAGAGGAGGCGACCTCCTTTCCACCGTTCGCTCCGCTCAAGTGGAAAGGGTGGGAGGAGCATCCACTTCGTTCTTGACCTGTCACCGACTATAGATTACATCTGTTGTGGAACTCCCGCGGAAAGGGTACTTCCCCTAAGTCATTTCAGTCCGCCTCCCGTCGTTTGAAGCGCCATCTAGATTTTCGTTTCATTACTGCGTGTTCCATAGAGCAGAGCTGGAACGCCATCTAGACGCTGTGCTTCGAAACGTGCGTATTCCATCATGGCGCTTCAGGATCTCTGAGGCCATGAAGGATTCCATAGAATACACTGCAGTTACCATAGGAGCCGTCCGGCGCGTCGAACGACGGGAGGCGAGTCGTGTTGAGTGAGGGGGGGGTGCTCACTGATCTCTATTGTAGTAGGCTGGATCGCGGACCGCGGCCTCGCAGCTGGGGCCGAGTGTCGATACCGGCGGCCATTGAGTGACACCACCTAATTCATGGGACTCTATGGGAAAAACGAGAAAAAAATGGCGTTTCCCCCGTTTCTAAGTTGTTGTCGGCACTGAAACGTTTTGGCTGCTCTTCGATAAGCCCGCCAAATAGCTTGCGTACAAACATTAAGACTGACAGCCCTCGCAATTCTTATCAATAAATATTTTGTAGTCGAGAGTGACTCCGCTGGGCGAAAGATGTAGTGCAGCTCAATGAGGCGAGAGTTACCTAGAGTTACCGCCGGGTCGGTGGCGGTTTCGTTGAGTTGGGTTTAGCAGACGACAAGCTCGAAGGCTTTGCTACACTGAATTCGCTCACTTCCGGAAAGCCGCTGTCGAGATGGAACTTCTTTGTCATTCATCAACCTCTGGGCTTCCCCGAGGACGGTCTCATTAACGACAAGTCTCCTCTGTTTACTCCACTACGAGAGCAAGCTTGCCAGGTCAGCCGTAGGTGCTCCGGTACGTTTGATTTTTTTAATCGGAGTTCGAACGTTTGACAAATACCGATTCGATCTCCAAACACCCGACATGAGGATCGCAGCACACCATAAAATACTCGCCTCCGAGTGCAGGGTACATGCTTCAATATTCTTACTTTTGTGCGTTTCTCCCATAGACTTGCGTGTATTGCCTGGTGTCAAGCAATGGCCGCCGGTGGCGACACCGACGGGCTCCCGATCCGCCATCCAGCCTATTACAATAGAGATCACTGGGGGTTCTGCTCGTGCAAGCAGCGTCTATGAGCAGTTCCGTAACTGGCCTAATCTAATAACGTTGCCCAGAGCTGGCGGATGCGAGTTTGTTCGATGCGCAGTAGTCGTGACGGTCGTGATGAGCCGCTGCTTTCCGACGATTTCGGGCTTCTTTGTGCTCTCTGACGCCGGTATTATGTGAAGAATGAGACTTAATACCCTTTTGGCGCAAGATTTTTCTGGATCGTCTGGATATTTGCACCTGTGAGACAGCATTCGTCGAACCGGTGCTTAGATTCCCGGATATGTTCGAGGATCGATAGAACTTTTAGTGCCTTTAGCATGAAATTTTCGATTTGTTTGAACGTTGGAATATCTGAGAATCTATGCGAAATGTATGTGTCGGACGTAGGGCCTAGGGGAAGTTGTTTCAGCTTTAGGCAGCTGCATAATCACAGCAGCTTTTAGCGAGGAAGCTCCGTCGATATTTAACCTTTTGTGCTATCGACGATTGCACAAATTGGCAGTTCTCGAGATTTTGATATAACCTGCTTTCATTGCACTAGCTTGCATTCGATCGAAAGATTTTTTTTAAGTGAAAAGTTTGCGTTTGCTTAGGTGACGGGCACGCGAACTCTTACAAAGCATTCGAACTAATTCGGAAAAAAGTTCATTACTAACGTTCCTAAAACAGTTCAGTTACCACCCTGGAACTCAGAACACAGATAGCAAGTCTTAAAGGGGCGATGCAACAATTATTGTACTTTGCGCAAATACCGCTTAGAACGGATCCCCGACGTTAATGACCTATGAAACACGCGTTCGTTTTTCACCCCACGCAATAGAAGTCCCAGAAAAAAAATTAAAGAAAAACGAGCAGCGTTCACCCCCTCCACTCGCAGCCAGAACAAGCGGCCACGTGATCTGGAGCCGATTATATTCCGCCAATGTTGATCATAGCCACGCGCTGGGATTGGCAAAGCACAGGACACGCGCTGAGTTCCAGACATTGTTATGGCTCGGCTATTGTCGTCGTTGCAGCGATTGGACACGGGCCACTACCCGAATGCTTCTCGAGCTAGTAATTATCACGAGCCCAAATCGAGTGCCCACGCAATGCTCGGGTCCAATCTATGAACCGCATTCAAATATCGTCATTGGGGTGTACTGCGATCCCCACGTTAGGTCATCAAATTTTGCAAAGGAGAGATTGAATAAAAATGATCGCTTTTGTCCTTAAAATTACACCGCAACAAAGGAGTTTCTTGACCAGTGGCGTTGCGTGCGAGTATCCTTGAGTCCCACTAGGGCCAGTAAGCTCGTGTAAAGTGCAAAGCATTCCAATTGAACATCGTTGCACCGCTCCTTTAACATTTTTGATTGATCAGTGCACGAAATGTTACATCCGATGTCCCTTAGAAATTAGTATTAGTAGGCTCTTTACCCTGCCGATCGGTATCAATAATCCACAGTAACCTCCATGTGTATGATCGGACGCCTCTTAGATGGTTGTGTAATCCATCATTCTAACACCTAGAATCTTAAAAGAATAAAAATAAAATGCAGCCCGACTCATTCCAGAGATACCACCACATATATCTATTCGTCAAATGTAATGCCACTCGGAAATGGAAGATTAACGGTAAATTTTTCTCTTTCGCAGGATTTATTGCAGCAATAATTATTTTCATCAGGAGATCATTGAATTAGTCAGTTATTTACTTGTTCTAATTACCTGGGCAAGATGACTTGTATTTGTGTTCATCTCTTGCCCGAAGAGCAGTCTTGTTGCAAAATGTTGACTACCATTCCTTTCAGTCTCTTCAATAGACTTTTTTCAAAAGTGTGGGCTGCCTATACTTCGTTTCACCGTAAATTAGAAAAGGGCAACCGCCACAGTTCCTCGAGCCAGTCAGAGAGACGGAGTGAAGGTGTGTGACAAATCTGTGCAGAAGGAGATCACTCTGATGATATGTTGTCATGTGCCTCTCTCCAACGTGTATATTGGCTCAACGAGACTGTAGCCTCCGCCGTTTGCCAAATTGTGATGAAACGAATTACAGTAACTTTTACTCTACTTACCCAACGCCTTCATACTTTGGACATTTTTTCGACAAGAATGCTATGTCAGCCATCACTGTGAACTCGGCTCAGCGCCTATTGAACTCGAATGCTGCATTATTGTTAGACGAGAACTGGGGCACATTCGTGTGCTTTACACTGAAAAAAAAGTGACAGTCATGTTGCTTGATGGGGTTTTGTAAAGGGTCTATTGTGTCACATGTATAGGAGATGTCCTGCTATATAACAATGCATGAACACATACTATTAAACTAGATGCTCACAGGTGTGTTTGTTTTTGCAATTAACAAGTTACAGCAATAATTATTCCTTAAGAGTGTAATATTTATTTTCAGAAGCTGGGCCCGTTTCATGTTCATTAATGTCAGTGTGCTATGATGTTATTATCATGTGTGCAATTTTTAGTATTCTCTGTGCAATGCCTACAAAGGACCTTGGAGGGAATAATAAAAAAACATTTTCACATCACCGGAGTTTGTTTTCGGATGCTCCACATGATCAGGAGAGGAGGAACGAGTGCAGCCCCATGCAACGAGTCTGCCAGTCATGGTTTGTCCCATTTATTAATATTGAAGGATTAGAGATTCGAGTGTCCTCAAAAGGTCCGGCGCTTGCAGTGAACACAATTCTTGGTGTATAGACTCTGAAGGCGTATAGGCAAGCGGAAATATGTTTATTTGGTTAGTGTATCAAATATGTTTATTTTTTCTTGATTACATAATTATTGACAATTAGCAAATGGTTCCAAAACGAGTTCTTCCTGCGACAATCTCGTGTCAGGCGTTCAGTCGTGGTACCTGTGCTTTTTGTTGTCGGATGACGCTCTTGGCACGTCGGTGTTCAGTTTGGTCGAGTGTCAACTTTGACTGAGTGATGCCGTCTTGTAATCATACGACATGTGCCTCCACTGACATTTGACGCATTGAAGGTGCTTGGCTGGCTTCTAATCCGCAAATTTTCCTGATAGTTTTCTGCGTCAATGCAGCAAGCTCGGGCATGTATTGCTTACGTGGCTGTGCCTTTTGCTGCACCATTGACTTGATGGCTGGCAACAATGTTTGTTTGCTATCCAAGCCATTTCACTTCCATTCCGTAATGGCGATTTCTTCTGCATCCCGCGACCACTGGAACTTGTGTAAGTCTCGTGTGGCAAAGTGAAGTCGGGTGATGCTTCGTGTCCACTCTTGAAAGCAACCAACCATTCTATTTCTTCAACTCACCCAGCGGCATTCTCTCTGAAAGTTGGAAATTGTGTGCTTCGTGGAGTGGACACAGATAATTGGTATCAGCAATTTATTAGGTATTGTCCTTGGACGCCAACCGACACCAAATCAACTGTCATTGCATTGCCGCTCACCTGCTTTCTGGTGCTTACCTCCCGTCGAGGTGTTGGGGATCAGGAGCTTGGGGTAATGTCGGCACGAGTGACAAAGGCCGCCGAAGATAATCCTCAATGTCCCGCGGTCGCTCCTCGAGACATGGTCGAGGGTCGTTCGGCACGAACCCTCGCAGGCCAATTCATTGGTACGGGCGCCACCAGTAGACATGGTCGGCCTCATGCAGTGGTAGAAGAGTAGTTTTCGGTCGACCATTGGCAACACCTCCATTTTTCTCGGTGTACTTTGTTCAGTGCGGACGTACACTTGTTCTTCCCGACGTCGGGAATGCTTCGGCGTTGGGGTGTCTCGTTGAATTGGCATTGAATACAAACGGGTAGCCGGTGGTAGTCGTCGTGCCATTCTGGCGTAAGTCGCCCTCGTTCGTCAGATGGGCTTCGCTTGCAGAAGTCTCCGGTTGAAATGCCTGTCGAACTTGTTCCGAAACACTCTCAGCAATCAAAATAAAAGCCAGGCAACTGATGGCAGGAAGTAGCTTCCTGATCTCCTTCCGGACAACGCTGGAAATGATGTCGAGGATGCCTGGGAGGCTGGCGTCGAAGCTGTAGCTGGACAACTCGAGTGTCGAGACGCCAGAAATTTGTTGATAGTGACAAGCTCGGGCCTGCAGTGCACGTTCAATGTTGGAAACCTCGGTGATGTGAAACCTTCGACTGTTGTCGACGGGTTGCGGACAAGGCTGCCGAAGGTGTTGTCCCTCACATGAGGGACATGGGATTTATAGCTTCTTGTCTTCTGTAATATCAGGGTCGGCTTGGGTGCTCGATCAGGCGCAGAACATCTTCCACGAAGGCGGTGACGCTCTCGTTGGGGCCGTGTCCTGGACGGAATCTAGAATTCGGCTCTCCTCGTCGATGGTGGCAGACGAACGTGCGCTTCAGCTCGATCTTGCAAACTTCCCACGACGTTTAAAAGGATTCGTGGTTTTCAAACCGGTCCCTGGCAGTTTCTTCTGCGAGAAGTATAGCTTCTTCAGGAGCTGGTTGTCTGTCCACTGATTTTGGCGGGCGACACGGTCATATTGTTCAACCCAGTCCTTGACGTCTTCATACACCTTGCGTGAAAGGGCGTCGGAGTGTGAGGTGCGACGGGCATGCAAACAATGGTGAGAGCGGACGCGGTTTGCTGCTACAGGAGTGGCATTTTTGGCTTAGTCAGCTTCGATTTTTCTGGCAGGAGACCGAATTCCGGTGGTTATTGCTGGTAGCAGCAACTGGCTCGGATTTCAGGTTCTACGTGGTGTATTTGCGAGGTTTGTTCTTGTGGTACTCACTCGTCTTGCGGCTTTTATGTTGGGCTCGGGATAGGACTTGGTTCACGGCTCGCCGGGGGTTTAAGACGTGGGATAGTCCACCACCCGTGTCCCGTTGTCGGGCAGCTCGGCTGAGGAGCCGCCAGGGTGCACACAGAGTGAAAGGCTATGGGTAAAGTACCCAGCACCTCCACCAGAACATACGATGACATCTGAGCATGGCCTGGAACTTTCCAGAATAGTAAATATTGATAGAAGATAGGACTGGAGCAAGCATCCGTGACAATATAACAAAACTAACAGAAGAGAGTCTATCATGACCACTAAAGAAGCTGCATTGCTTTAGTGGCATTCTGTCCGAATAAATCCGCTCCTTCGGGGTTTGGCGACTGCCGTGGACGAACTGAACTGAAATGGATGTGGGACCACTCTTCTGGTAATGAGCCGCTGCAGACTGTCGTCGCAAAGCGGCGTGAACGGGTGGGCTGGATAAGTAACACGCGCGATGAAATGTCCATACAGCCTGCAATTCGCGTAACGAGTGTTGATGAAACGTTTGTGCCGATGAAACGTGCGATAGACCAGCGGGATCAATGCCAACTGCAACACCTGTGCTCCGTAAAAGCGCACGTCTACGCCAGAACAATTTAGGAAGCAGCACAGCATCACCTAAAGCACGGCACAGGAACTACCAGCTTGAATGAAGCTCTTCGGTGCGCGGCGCACCTGTGCTCCGTGAAAGTGCACGTCTACGCCGGAACAATTTGAAAAGTAGCACAGCATCATTTAGCACTGCACGAGAACTACCAGCTTCAAGGCAGCTCTCCGGTGCGCCGCACAACCAAAGTGCCAAAGTGAGCCTTCGGTGATTTGAAGGAAGCTGCACCACGATTGCACACTGCCAAGCACGACTCACGCAATTTCCGTAGCTAAACTGTGTATCCAAATACATTGCACACGCTTCACTGCAAACCTCGAAGATTCCGGTCAACGAGAGCACAAAAACTTTGCCTTAAAAGTTATCCTAGCGATATCCGAGTAAATCCGAGGACCGAGCAACACAGGGCCGATTGTCTCTTTCGTGGCAATATCCCCGCCGGTCACCAGCGAAATGCACACCGTTCCTCCGCATTTTCACGTTATACCTACGCAGTGGCGTCACGAGGGTCAGCGGCACCCGGGGCGGTAGCCTGCCGCGACACCTCCCTGAGCGCTGCACCCGGGTCGGTGCGGCGCCCCCCCCTTTGTTACGCCACTGTACCTACATCAGACACCACGCTGAACTCTGAAGTCGCTTTCGACCGACCTCATATGACGGCTTCAGCATCTGAAATCAACTCGCTAGGACGAACGACAACGAACGACGCATCCGACAAGCTCCGGCCAATGCTCCGGCCCAGCTGGGACCAACCGCTGCCTGGGCGCTGCCATCTTTCCTGTGACGTCACGCATTTGGTTTGGTCACATGACGAGTGGTCACATTTGCGTCCAATGGCAGCGGCCTTGTGTTGGTCACTTTCGAGTGCAGACCAGAAGCCCGGTTTATCGCTCTAAGCCCTTCCACCTCGTTGCATGCACCCTTGCCATCATACCGTTGCATCCTACATGTAACATTCATGCTACCGATTCGTGCCCTTCATTTTAGTCAAAATTTGTTCCTAAAATTAGGGTCTTTCTGCGTGCATTTTTAAATATTTCTCAATAAACTTCTATTCAATACTTTCCAACAATTGCATAGTACAAACCTAGTTCGCTTGAATCGTAACCCATGGTGCAACTAAGATGCCTTCTTAAAATGATGTAACAGTTACTTCTAAGGTGCTCCAAAATATGTTTTTTTATACTTTAGTGCTCCAAATTGCAGGTATTTCTGATCCTAAGTTTCTCTAAAATGTGGGTTTTCCAGACATGTACAAATTACTCAAAAAAGGTAGTTAAGTTACTGAGTATCGACGCCATATGTAGTTGGAGTGGAGCAGAAATTACGCATTTGTAATAGTAACTGAGTAAACTACTAACTACTGTAAAAAAGTACCGAGTTACTTTGAAGTTACTTTCGAAGCTACTTTTTTATATTTTGTGGTAGCAAAATTAACAGCAGATTTGATCCGTGAAAAACCCAGCAAGCCTAAAATAAATAAAGCCATTTTATGGCTTGCGTTTTCACCAAAATAGTTTAGTCGCTCGCAGAAGCAATTGACTTTCAAAGTGGTAGACAGGAGAGTTTTCCCCTTATCCTCCTAAAGACGTCTCCAGCCAAGCTGGGTTGTACACATATCTTCGAGACTACAACTGGTCGACGGTTCTTGATGATCATTGTATTGATTCCGCGACTCAATCTTTGACAGACATAACGAAACATGCAATTCATTTGTTTATTCCTAAGCGGTTATCGAGACCCTCTAGGTATCCGTTTTGGTTTTCGAAAGATTTAATACATTATATGCACAAAAAAGAGCACTTCCATAAATTGTTTAAGAGAACTGGACTTGAGCTCTGGTACATAAAATTCAGCATTTATCGTGCGCTCGTAAAAAAGTTGTTTAGATATGATAAACGTGATTATGAAAATAATGTAGAAAGTAGCCTGTTCCGTGAACCTGATAAAATTTGGAGATTTGTCAGGCAGCACACAAAGGAGCCAACACGGGTTATTTCTCTCCGTCATAATAATGGCTATGTAACTTCTCCTGAGAAAGTAGCTAACACTTTTAGAAATTATTTTAGTGAGTGCTATTCTACGGACGTTTTTATAAGTGCGCCCTCTATGAGTAATGTTGAATGTAACGACACTCTGACTGTCAATCAAGTTGACACACAAGAAATTCTGGAGGCAATACAAAGGGTAAAGCCCAAGCGGTCTGTAGGGGCTGACTCTATACCTAGTTTTATTGTTAAGGGATGCGCTGAATTATTTGCCCCTTTATTAAAGCATGTTTTTAACCTTTCATTGAGAACTGGGGTCTTCCCGTCTTTGTGGAAAAATTCAGTTGTAGTACCTATACACAAGTCCGGTGACACGTCTAAGGTAGAGAACTATCGCCCTGTGTCTTTGTTATGTGCGTTTTCAAAGGTTTTCGAGATTGTTATACATGCCCATGTTTCTTTTTACTTCAGTCAAAAATTAGCCACTGTTCAGCATGGATTTGTAAAGGGTCGATCTGTGGAAACGAACCTTTGTTCTCTACTGGATTACACAGTACCGATAATTGTTACGCGAGGACAAGTTGATATTGTTTATTTCGATTTATCTAAAGCCTTTGACAAGGTAAATCATAAATTGCTATTGTATAAGCTCTCACTATATGGTGTATCTTCGACGCTTTTAGAGTGGTTTAATAGCTATCTGTCTGAACGTCAAAATCGTGTACGTGTCTCGAGTTGTTTGTCAGATGTTCTTGTGCCCAGTTCAGGTGTTCCGCAGGGGTCAAACTTAGGACCGCTTCTGTTTCTTGTATTTATTAGCGATATTGCAATGTGCGTAAAGAACGCGCAGATGCTTTTATTCGCTGATGATATTAAGATCTTCATGAGAATACAATCGGAGGATGACTGCGCTCTTTTACAGAATGATGTGTCACGTGTTTCAGACTGGTGTCTTGATAACTTTTTACTTATCAACCCTGATAAAACAAAACAACTTACCATGTGTAGAAAACGTGAAATTATTTCATATCCGTATCTACTTCGCAATTCTACTATCCAACGTGTCCTTCAAGTCCGTGACCTTGGAGTGTATTTTGACAGCAACCTTTCTTTTTCACATCATGTTAGCCAAATTGTTGCCTCTGCTCTTAGAATGATGGGAATGATATCGCGCCTTACGCGGGACTTTTCAAATCATTGGTGCGTGGTGCGCTTGTTTTGCTCCTTGGTTAGGGTTAGACTCGAGTTCTGCAGTGTTGTGTGGAACTCGCTGAATTCATCTGATGCGGCACAAATTGAAAGAGTGCAGAAACGATTTATTCGTATTGTTTATGATAGATACTTTGGAAGGAGATGTTTCTACGACTACGAATATATTCTTAAAGATTTATTGTTGCAGAACTTGTTAAATAGAAGAATAGCTCGCGACGTTCTACTTTTACATAAGGTTGCACATGGTCGTGTAGATAGTGATTTAGTGTCATCGTTAAAATTTCACGTACCGGCACGTGTTGTTTGAGGATTTAGTATATTTTACCCCTCCATTCAATCGAAATTGTCACCGTCGGTAAGGATGCAGATTTGCGGTAATGAACTGTCCTCTCATGTTGATATCTTTTCAGATATATCAGTGTTTAGAAGGGAGCTAAATTTTTATCTTTCTAATTCCTGATTGCATGTTAGTCTGTTCTTATTTACAAGTGGAAGACACTGTGTTGTATTGAATGTGAGTCCACACAGCTCGGTACCAGAAGAGAACTGACGCTCGTGGCTTTATGTCATGAGCCCGCGCCAGGCTCCGAGCTGCTGCTCGAGCGCCCGCGCAACACCGATACATCTTCCGGTCTTTAAAGAAAAGAAATACAAACAAAATAAGTACGAAAATAACATAACATACAAAGAATGCGGATAGCACTAAATAAAAAATAAACACACAAAAGAAACTATGGAAACTGTTCAAATGTTTCGTCGTAGGTTAGTCGACGTGGTGCGTGTCTGCTTCGTGATGATCTTCTCAGTGCTGGAGCCTCATCTGTCAAAGTTTCACCGGATGCTGGGGATGGATGTGTGGAACACTGGTCTGTATCTGGGTTACTGTGCGGTTGTGGAAGCCGTGGAGACTGCGAGGGGTGCGGAGGCAGCGAAGTCTGTAAAGGCTGCGGATTGTCGTGGGCGTCGGAGTGCTGCTGCGGTGAAGCTGCATCTTCATCCAGGCAATCATTGAATGTCTCCGACGTTTTCAACAAATGGCGGCGGTTTCTCCTGTAGACCCTGTTCCGCTCTGTCTGGACAGTGTAGGAGCGTGGCCCGGCACAATTTGTTACCCTCGCTTTCTCGAACCAACCGCCTTTTCCTCGCACGCGGACAACGTCACCGCTCTTCAGGTCCTTCAGCGACGTTCCAGGCTTGTTTTGTTGCCTCTTGCATACAGGTTTCCTCGGGTGCGATGAGAAATCAGGAAGTTGTGCTCGCAGTTTTCTTCCATACAGCAACTCTCCCGGAGACTGTCCTCCTATCAAAGGAGAACACCGATAGTTCAAGAGACCGAGAAAAAAATCATCCCCTGCGTCATCACATTTCTTTAGAATTCTCTTTGCAATTTGTACCCCTTTTTCAGCAAGACCATTGGATTGAGGAAAGTGGGGGCTTGATGTCACGTGATGGAAGTCATAAACCCTGGAAAACCGTTTAAACTCGGAAGATGAAAATTGTGGCCCGTTATCTGAGCAAACTTCTATTGGAATGCCGTGCCTTGCGAACCAGCCTGACAATGTCCGGATGATGGTTTGCGAACAGGTGTCCTGGAGTCTTTCAACCTCTGGGTAGTTTGAATAAGCGTCAAACGCCACTAAATAAGAGTAACCTCCATAGGCAAACAAGTCAATGCCAACACGATACCATGCGTAAGGAGGGGGCTCGCGCATCATTAGTGGTTCGCGCGGTTGCTGATATGCAAACTTCTTACATGTCGCGCATTCCGCAACAAAAGTGTGAATGTCCTGCGCCATTTTGGGCCAAAACATGAGTTGGCGTCCCCTTTCTTTACATTTGTTTACACCTAAGTGCCCTTGGTGGACCCGAGCTAACATAACTCGCCGAAGCGAAGAAGGGATCACCACCCTCGTTCCTTTAAGAATGATTCCATTGACCACCGACAGTTCAGGGTCTAGTGAGCTGAAGTTGCCTTGCAGTGGGTATCCGTTTTCTAGACAGTGAAGGACATGTTGTAACTCAGGGTCCCTCTGTGTTTCAGTTCTGAGTCTGTCCTGTGTTGTCTCGCTCACAAGTGCGGCAAGCATTCCCACAGCGTGTACCTCAACATCCTCCAAGCCTTGCTTGTGTTGAGAACCAGGCTGCCCAGCTCTTGACAAAGCGTCAGCTAGCACAAGCTTCCTGCCAGGTAGAAACTGTAGCGTGAAGTCATATCTCATCAGTCTCAAAAAGAAACGTTGTAGGCGAGGGGGAACATCACCAAGTCTTTTTTTTGATAAAGCGACCAACGGGCTGTGATCAGTCTCGAGAAGGATGTGTCTACCATATGTAAGGTGGTGAAATCTCTCACATCCAAATACCAGCCCAAGCGCCTCCTTCTCAATCTGAGAGTATCGTGATTCGCTGTCCGAGAGTGATCGGGAGGCATAGGCTACAGGGCGCCACGACTTGTCGTACAGCTGCAATAAGGCCGCTCCGAGTCCATCTGTAGACGCGTCAGCCGACAGTTTTGTGGGTCTACTAGGGTCAAAGAGTGCGAGGACTGGAGCACTGGTCAGCATGAGTTTTAATTCCTTCCACTCACTGTCATGAGCCGCTGTCCACTCGAAAAGTACATCTTCGCGAAGAAGTTGTCTCAGATTTGCTGTACGTTCGGATAATCTCTTTAAGTATTTTCCAAAGTAATTTATAACGCCAAGCATACGCTGGAGAGCTTTCTTGTTTGTGGGTGCATCCATCTTCACAATATTTTCTAAAAGACTCGGATCAGGCCTGATACCCTCTTTGCTCACTACATCCCCAAGGAAAATTACTTCTGGAATTCCAAACTGGCATTTCTCTGAGTTTAGCGTCAGGCCTGCGCTGTGTGCAGCTTGCAGAGCTGATCGCAGCCGATCATCGTGCTCCTGTTGCGTAGCTCCCCAGACCAGCACGTCATCAATGTAAACACGTACCCCCTTCAGTCCTTCAAAAATTTCAGACATTGCACGCTGGAATACCTCTGGCGCAGAAGCCAATCCAAAAGGCAACCTCAAAAATCGGTATCGTCCAAAAGGGGTGCCAAATGTGCAAACTCGCGATGTTTCGTCAGTCAACGGGATTTGGTGAAAGCCTGCCCGCGCATCAAGCTTCGAAAACACTGTGGCGCCAGCAAGCTCAGCTTGTATATCTTCCCTTCTCGGCATTTCGAAATGCTCACGTCTCAGACACTCATTGATTCTTCGTGGGTCCATGCATACCCTTAAGCTGCCGTTCTTCTTTTTCACCAAGACTAGGGGGCTTACCCAGTCTGAGGGCTCCTTCATTCTTGTGATGATTCCTGCCTGCTCCATGCGGCTCAGTTCTTGCTTCAGCGGCTCCATGAGGGCTTGAGGTACCCTACGGGTGGGTTGGACGACAGGCACTGTGGCTTCCTTGAAAGAGATGCTGTATGGACGTTGGATTTTCCCTATGCCTTCAAACAGTGCTGGAAATTCTCGCTGAACTTGGGATTGAGTATCCGTGGTGGTGGCGATCTCGTGCACACGGTTCACCAAGCCTAACTCTTCACAAGTAGGCAATCCTAGAAGTGCACGCCTGTTCTTCTTGACGACAAAAAACTCGGCAGAAACAACTTTTTCTTGGAACTTGAGCACGAGTCTGGCTTTTCCAAGGTGGCCGATAGCGCTGCCGTTGTAGCTTTGTAACACTGCCGGACTTGGTATCAGGTGCTGCCTGGAGTTGGCGCTTCGGAAGAGTGACAGCGGGAGAAGATTGACTTGGGAGCCGGTGTCTACCTTGAACTGTACAGGCACCTTTTCAATCATCACCTTGATCAACCAGTCTTTCTCGGCGATTTTCCCGGACTCGCCGACCTGGAGTATCTCGAAGTTATCTTCTGACGGTATTTCTACTTCCTCCACTCGCCGTCTGCTTTGCTCGTCTTGAGGCTTGGCGTCACAACATATCGCGAAATGGTGTTTCTTTCCGCACAAATTGCATGTCTTGCCGAAAGCTGGGCATCGGCGTGGTGCGTGAAATCGGTTGCACTTTCGACATCGCAGACGGGACGCACCTTTTTCGCTCTTTCGCATGGCGTCTACTTGTTCTACTGGTGTCGGGTGCTGATCCATCCACATCCTCGCTTGTTGCGACGAATTCTCTGCAGCTTTGCAGATTCTCGTTGCTTTCTCAAGGGTCAGGTCATCCTCCCTCAGCAGACGTTCCCGCAGTTTGTGATCTCTGACGCCATCGACAATCTGATCTCTCACAAGAGAATCTGTCAGGTCGCCGAAATTACACGAGCGCACTTTGAGTTTAACGTCTCTCAAAAAGTTTTCAAATGACTGACCTTCCATCTGGATCGTCTTGCGAAAAACGTGGCGTTCGAATGTCTCGTTAGCTTTCGGAGCACAATAATCTTGGAACTTGTGAACTACCGCCTCGAAGCTTTCCCTTTCGTCTTCCGTGAGAGCGAACGTGTTGAAGACGTCGACAGCTTCAGGTCCCGCGACGTGCAGCAAGATAGCTATCTTCTGCCTGTCTGTTCGAACCTCTGGATCAGACCCGGTCGCTTCAAGGAAGAGCTCCACTCGTTGAAGGAAACGTTTCCAGTTGTCTGCGACGTTCCCTGAGAACGATAAACCTTCCGGTGGTTTCAGCATCTCCATATTGGACTTCACGGTTGGCCCGGTCAGATATCAGATGGGTTTCGGCACCATGTATTGAATGTGAGTCCACACAGCTCGGTACCAGAAGAGAACTGACGCTCGTGGCTTTATGTCATGAGCCTGCGCCAGGCTCCGAGCTGCTGCTCGAGCGCCCGCGCAACACCGATACAGTGTTAAGTCATGTACTACCATTTTATGTGCCACCACACTATGACCTAGTGGTCGTTCTGGGGCATGATTCAAATAAAGCATTCTTCTTCTTCTTATTATTATTATAAACAGACGTTCCACCGACGCGCTGGATAGAACGGCAGCGTTGAATTTTAGAAACAGGCTGTGCAGGGTCGGGTAAGCGGGTGCCGGCATGTTGGGTGTCCATGACGAAACATTTAAGGTTTTCCTCGGCTAGAGGGTCTTTTAGATGCGGAGCATCTCTTGCTCAGGTCTATGTCCCGCAGCGTCATAGTCCGCACCCACACTACGCACGCGCAACTCTCCTCCTTCCCTCTCTCCAACAGCTGCGTGCACTGCGCGTGCGTTCGATTTTACTCACACCGCGCGCGCACGCGCAACTCTCCTCCTCTAGTCTCCTCTCCTTCAAGTGTGAAAAAAATAAACGGCGAGCGGCGAGCGTTCCAAGTTTCTCTGCCGCCAGCCGCGACGAAGTCTCGCGTAGGGGTTGCTAGGGCAGTCGGTGGCGCCATCTCTCGACGTCAGCACGCAACTGACTCTTTCCTCGGAACCAACACGATGCTCCGCATCACCCCATGGTTCCCTTCGGGAAGATGGTGTAATTTTTTTTTATAACAAACTCTCCTTCTTTTTTCTTTTTCTTCGGCAAGTTGAGATTGTTATGACTGGCGCCTCTTTATTCCCACGACGTTCGGAGAGTACGCTGGGCCAGTGCACCTGACCGTCAAGGGATCAGGTCTCGATCCACGACGATGAGATCATCCGGAGGACTACGCGTCTCGTTACAGTGCTAGTGCTACGCTACTGAAAAAAAAATTGTTTTGGTTGAAAAGAAGATGAAACGGAGTATACGTATTTCGCCGCTGACGCCAAGTCCAACACGAGGATATCCCAAGGGTGACTCGCAATTCTTGCCGGCGACTACGGTATCCTTACTCGCCTGACACGCCTAGCAAGTAAATCGTCAACAAAGAAGAGGTCTCCCTGGCGTGGAAGGTCGGAAGGACGCGTAGTTGAACTACGTGAACAAGCATCGTCGCTCGTACAGTTGCAGCTGGAAGCGAAAACGTGCTCCCATGAAAGGATTATCCGTGTCTGCGTTTATGCGCGGGGGAGTCACGCTTTGCAAAAGAGCATGCACTGACGACGAGGCGACCATGGGAGCAGGCGCCCAGCTGCGAGGTCATTGCAGTGGCGCCTCGCGTGGAACCCCCGAACCGCTTGAGGCAGAACTCACTAAAGGCAGACAACATGAAAACAACAACCCTGAGAGTGTCCCCGTCTTTCACGGTTGCAGCTGGAGCCGCGGCGCCTGCGTGCATTACCGGATTAGGTCAATACTCGACCAAGGCTTGTTAAGCGTCTCTTCCTGCGTTTGTGCGCGCCGGTGTTATGTTTTGGCTGCTCGTCGCCACCTTGGCCCAAGGATGCCTGTGATGCGGTTTCTACGGCTGCCGGGACGGAATGTGTGGGGGGCCCCTTGTTCCGGAATGCCACTTCATCTGCCGGCGTCTTATTTATTTCTGCACTCAAACTTTTGTGATGAGCAAAATTAGCACTAGATTTCGGAAGTAGTTAGTAGTTTGAGTAGAAGTTACCTGAAAAATGTAGTTAAAATTAAACTACTAATTACCCAAATAAAGTTGCAACTGAAAGTTGCCAAGTTACTCGGAAAAGTAGTTAAACTACAGTAGTTCAAGTAGAGTAGTTGAACTACGTCCAACTCTGGGGTTTTCTGCTCCTAAACTCCTCCGAAATTCAGAATGTTCTGCTTGAAAAATTGCTTCGAAACCAGTTTGGTCTGTCCCACCCCTGATGACGACTCGCCACTTGCTCGTGGCACGTGTTCGTGTCTTGTGCATTCGCGCAACAACGGTTGGTGGTACTTGTCAGACACGCGAATCTCGAAATTTATCGAGAGGCCTCAACAACGAGACACTGGCGCCATCTGTCGGGCAGTCCTGGAACACTTCCGACCTACGTATAACTACACCGAAGGTTTTGCAGGATTTGCGAGGTCAAATCTGTGCACTGTCTTTGAGAAATGAGCTCTCTAGTAACATTGCCAGAATTATTTCGAGGCCACGGTGAGAGAATTACGCCTAAAATATAAGCAGATCGTGGGTGTTCCGGGTACCCTCCGATAGATGGCGCCATTCTGTTTTCTCGGAAGCGGCTACAGGCGGTTGCGGTGCAGTCCGTCGCATTCCAATGCAAGCGGGTGAAAACTGGTCTTTAATCCGAAGAGGCGTTCGTTGCTCTTCCTTGACGTTAATTCCTTCGTTAGTTCTTGCTCAACTTTTTGGCGCAGACAAGACCCCTTTTGAAAAAGTTAGAATTCAGCGCGCGGCCCAGCCGTGTCTCACGCGTCTTTCCGCCGCTTCTGGATAAGAATTGATGGCTGTTGCCAGTAAAAGCTCCTGTGCTCGTCGGCGAGTGTCCTCCACCTTTTCGGCACTCTATCCGCAGGAAAACGGTTGGCTGGGACCAGTGAGTACATTGCTTTATAAGTTAGCACTAGCCAAATCGAAGATGGCAAAGGGACATTGCACGGGGTGTTCTAACGGAAAACTTCGTGTGGCCCCTATGTAAGCGTAGGAAATGTTCATACTCTGCAAACCTCGGAGGCATTTGGCTATGCACCTCTTCACCTAACGACGGATTCCAGTGGACGCTACAAGCCATCCTAGTCAATCCAACGCCATGTGGAATGTGACCTTCGGGAGCGACGCAGCAACACGTGGTACGCATAGTCGTGCGATTTATTCACGGCGTTAAATGGGCTGGAATGGCTTGTAGTGTTTGCTGCGGTCTATCGCGAGACGAAATGGAACGTAGAACCTAAACCGCTTGAAAGACAAATTTGAGAGAAAATAGTCCTGCTATTATTGCTGAATTTTAGTGTTGCGCGGATATTCGAAGTATCGAATTTCGCACAACACTATTTGGCATTCGCTTCGAGGTGAACAGCGATATTCATTCTTTTCGAACTGTTGATAGCGGCGGGTTAGTTCCGTTAAGTGCGCTTCATACCGAGCACCAGTGCTCTGCGGGGAAGCAATACTTGCGAAGTTCGTGAGCTTTGGAAGTTTTGCTTCCCTGCAGTGCACCGGTGCTCGGTGAGAACCGCACTCCACGGGGCTAACCCGCCACGATTGTGCAGGAGTACCGTATTTGCACAAATATAAGGCGAGCACGAATATATATATATATTTTTTTTATCCTCTAGAAAAAAAGAAGTTATTACTATTATAACTCGAGCCGAGGTAGTGTAAACTTACCGCACTCGCGGGCATACAAGCAGTGAAACGGCAATGGAAATCGAAGAAATATCAGTTTATGTTTCGACTGCACTCATTCGCAGTGCTCAGGTCCTTCCGTTTGCAATCTACTCGGCGACTTCGCAGACATGCAGTAGCACGGCGCCGCTTGTCTGGTACTTCCTTTTTCTTCCGCGTGAGCTCCTCGGCAGCCCACAAGGAAAGCGAGGCACGAAGCAAAAACACCAACACACAAATACCAGACCGCTCAGGAGCAGAAACTAAAAATGCGCAGGCAGAAGAAAGACTGCTGGACCCAATACACGACCTCACACGTTCTTGTTTTGGTCCCTCCGTATAAACGAACGTGTTGTACGATACGATTGCGTAAACACGGGCCGTGGCGTTGTTCTCGGCTTGGCTTGTGTTGACTCGGTCTGGCTTGACTTGGCTTGAATTGGCCAGTGCCCGCCTTCCCGCGTGATGAGCTGCATTTTTGCGGCGTGCTTTTCGGCCTGTGTTGTACAAACACGAAAGCGATAACTTGGTTTTTCTGTTTACTATTCCCCCTCACGTGGCCCAATAGATAATAAATTCTCTCCTACACCCTCACTTCTTTCCCCACCCGATCTCCTGCATTGAGCCGGAGAGATTGCTTTCTCCAGACTCGCGCGCCTCGTGGCTTAACTCTATTCCGAATACACTGCGAAATACGCTCTGAAACACGCAACTAAAAAAAAAAAAAGAAAAACTCGCGTTATATTTGTGCAAATAAAGTATGTCAGGCAGCAATGTCTTGACGCCCCACGGTCATCATTCGAGCCTTTGATGTGTTTTGCCAGCAGATTTTCGTGGAGATTTATAGTGTTTTCGGTGTAGCGTTCGACTGTAACGATAAACCGCCGCACAAAGCAGAACGCCCTAGGGAGCCATACAAAAAGACTTAGGTCCCACGGCAGGATTTAAACGCACCACCTTGAGATCGTGAGCGAAGTGCTTTACCGGCTAAGCTAGCGAGGGACGGCGTTTTGCTCTCGTCGCGAAGATAGACCCTTTCGCACGGCGTTCGAACGGGCTTGCCCGGGTGCGGTTGGGCGCCTCACTGCCTTGAAAGCGTGCGGGCATGTCATGCTGCGCTATTCCCCGGTGTTTGTCAGATATTGGAGCGAATCTTCGACACACTTGCTGTGTAGCGAGGTGGCGCCGTTCGGACGTTCCTCTCTTTTCCATCCTGTCCACGGTTGAAGAAGAGAGCCAAGCTGATTGAGACGTAAGAAATGCGAAAACAGCGGTAAGAGCCCTCTGCAGGAACCGCACAGACTAATGCCGATAACTGAAATGCCTATCACACATTCTGTGCTTACCAGCCTTTGTTGGCATCATCAAGCTTACTTTTATGTTGAAAAGCTTGCTACCGTGTGCAGTTATATTTCCGAAGTAGAAAGCATAATGCATTGGATGGGCGTTTCTTTGTCAAATTTGAAATAGAAAAGAATAGTTGCATGTAGTAAGCAGATTTATAAATTCGCTCAATTAGGATAACTGAAAAGAATCTGTCGTTTATCTGCCACAATTCACATAGTAGTTACAATAACATAACGGAGCTTAAAAGTGGACAACTGGAAGGTGGGGAGCAGTCTTCACGAGTTGAAGGCAACTTTCGTTCAGGCATGGTGCACGGTAGAGAAAGACTGAGAAACTATTCACTATTCCTCCAAAACCACTATAAGCCTCAAATTCGCTTCACACTCAAAATTCAATATTCACGCATGACTGCCGCACTTCATTTATACTCTGTAAATAGCAAGTTTGTGTTTTATTTCGGCTGAATGCTATGGAATTTTGCCAAGAGAGAGAGCATGAGCGAAAAGACTTGCTGTTTGGTTCTCGTGATGAAAGTTACTAGGAAAATCTTTAGTACTTGCAACCATTAGTGCCTTTTTCTGCTTATAACAAATATTTTTTTGTCAGGATTGGTTTCGGAGCGGACAGTATTGCTCGATGGATTGGACGACGCACCGAAGGCCAAGTAGGTTTGGATGAGTCGCATTTCGTCTCTCATTGTTTCATAGAAACATGCATTTGCTTGCTTTTAGGCACAGCTTTCGATGGAGCATGACTCCACGTGCCCAATCACCCACTGATTCCTCATTTCACATAAGCTTCGTTCGCCTTACTGCGCAACGGGTTGCCATTTGTGCCGCTTGTGCGCAGTTTTTTATTTATTTTATTTTATGGCTCCTCACGTGCGCGAAATTTGTTTAGCAAGGCCTTCAGAATGTTACGTTAGATGTGGGATGGAGCTAACGAGTCGCTAGACTCCGTCTTACCTTGCGATGAGCTGCAGCAGTTGCTATGAGCCCTCCTGGCCAGTACTGCGAATGAATCGTGTGACTGCGATTCCTGCGCATCACCGCACCCCTCCTGAAGGTCATGTGACACCCGCACGGCATTGGATTGGCTAGAGGAATTCGTAGCGTCCACTGCGGTTTGTCGTAAGGAGAAACGGAGTATAACTAAAGGTGCAATTAAGCCCGCTCATGTCGAAGAAGCGAGGATCGTTAGTATTGTTCGATATAGCGAAAATTTGATATACAAAATGAAGCAAAGAAACGCGCGTAAAAGCAATGCAGCCGACTCACTTGCGGCTCTCACTGGCCTGCACCTCGCCATTGATCAGAACACTTTGTCGAAAAGGTAACGATAATATATTGGGGCAAAAAGAACCGCTTTAGTATAGCCCGTCTTTCTTTTTTTTTAACTCGTAACGTTTTTTGTAACGGCCTCTTCTATTGTAGTCTAAACAGTCGGCGAGTGCAAGTCCGTAGTGGCCTAGCCACGGCAGCAGCGGCTTCACTTGGGCTCGGATACAGTACAGGGCCCTCGGCGTCCGCGGGACTGGGCTCGCAGCTTGTAACTGGCCACTCCCGAACGACCTCTGCGGCGACCTCGACGTCGGTCGGCTCCGCCGTGGCTCCCGCGACTTCGTCGTCAATGCCGACGTCTACGTCGTCGCGGAAACCACGGCGGAGCTGGCCGACGTCGAGAGAAACGGACGTCGCCGTCGCCGACGTCCGTTTTCTTTGCGCTGGCAGCCATCGCGGCCGGGAGAGAGACGAGCGGAACGACGCGAACGCAATAAAGCGACCTATACTTCGTCTCACCTTTGCATGGACTTACCGTGAATGCTGTGCTAGCGCGAGCGGCTAGCCTTGAATGCCGTGACTGCAGCACTCGCTGCAGGAGCGCTCGTGCAGGCCCCGAGGCTTCATTCGAAGCAACTAGCTCGCGCTTTTACCACGCGCGGCTAACAATAGTCCATACTAAGATGAGACGAAGTATAGCTGACCTAGTTTGGGGACCGGGCGGCACGTACGTTGGCGTCGGCGATGCCGCAGTGCCTTAAGGCCCTGTTATACTCCGACGTAACGCGCGCGCCAGCGAACGCTGGCCGAAGTCGGCTACGTCACGTCAGTCACGCCGAGCGCGTCAAAAATTCGCCCTCTTCATACTCCGGCGGCTTTGGCGGCTCCGGCGGCTCCCACCGTGTCCCACTGGCGCGCTTCGGTGGGCGGCCAGCGCGGCGCATGCGCAGAATCTGACTACGAGTGCACGTTTCCTGCGAGAGTGCGCCACTTCGGCTCCTTTTCGTTTCGAATAGCAGACGAAAATTCTCGCGCTTCTTGAGCGCCAAGTTCGAGCGATGGCGTGGACGTACCTTGCACGACGAAAACTCGCGCTTGCACTGTTGGGGCACCGCCTGCGTCGCAAGCGTAGGCGGTTAATGTACATACGGTACATCATTGACAAGCGCACGGTCTACGGTACTCAGGCTTCCTTGTGTCGTAGATACACGGGTTAGGACGAATTCCCTCGATCAGCTTCTCGACGACTGAGTCCGATTCTTCAAACATGACGCCACACGGAGTGGTCACTCCCGTCGTCTGCTCGTATTCGCCGCGCTTCCCGCGCGAGGGTTTCCGGGAGCCAGCGCGTGATGCATCCTGGTCCGGCGTCGCTGGCGCGGCCGGCGCGGAATACGGCATGCTCCATTTTGGCGTCGAGGCGGTCAGGCTGCGTCGAACGCCGCCGGTCGCGTTGGTTACGCCACGACGCCGGAGTATAGAGCGTCGGGTTTTCGCCGACGTGACATCGCTGTGACGCGCTCGCACGCGCGCACGCGTTACGTCGGAGTATAACAGAGCCTTTAGGTGGCGCCTCCGGCGCCAACGACGTACGCGTGTGGTGCTGGTCGAGCGTTTCAGAGTCACGAGTGCCTGCCGCGTCACTGCCATGCGCCAGTGTATTGCGGGGAAACCACTTCGCACAATGTGGCACTGGAGAGTTTGATACATCCATTACAAACCATGATCACGTTCGATATAATAAGTATAAAATTCATGAAATTTTTATCGGAATTTTACGAGGGTTTGATGTAGGCAATAATTCGATATACCTACGTTCGATACAATTAGGTTTGACTGTATTAAAGGTTTGTGTAATTAGTTAAAATATGAGTAACTGAATGCCTCTTGAGTTAAAGTGAAGTTTCAGTAACTTTAACACTAAATTGGTTACATTTTTGGAGTAACTTGTAACACAGTCTAGTTATACTAATGGTTGACAGATATACAGATTCATATTGAGTTAGTCTCACCATCATCATTACCGTAAAATACCGGGGGAGTGCCGACTCCACTTTAACCGAAAACGGGGTAAATTTATTCATGGGCACTTGTCCGATCAAATCAGGCGCTTAACGCATAGATTGCAGAATTCTTAAGTTTGGGAATTGTTAATAGTGGGAGCATGAACGAAGTGGCCACTTCTGCGGAATTTTACGGTAAGTGTTCTCATTGCCCCAAGCTCTGCCCCGAGCCGAGGCCCGAAAAGCACGATGAATGGCAACAGGGGCTCTGGAAGTATATCTGAGGTGTGGGGGGAGGCGTCTGGGGGCTCATGTCGCACCGTGTAGTTCATCCCTCTCTCTCTTTCTCTCTCTCTCTCTCTATATATATATATATATATATATATATATATATATATGTTTATATATGTGAACGACCACTGACGAAGCGCAGTGCAGAGAAATGATGGCTGCAGTCTAATTTATTAGTGAGAACGCACATATTGGACAAACATTGAATAACAACTTCAAACGAACGAGTTAACAAGGGTTCCAAAATTATCGTTCGTCTCACCTATGGAGTGCAGCTTCAACATGCAACAGACTCGCGGGTGGTGGGAGGGGAGAAAAAGCGTTCAGAACAACTTTAAAGAAGGAGAAGAAGGGCATGCCCCCCCCCCTCCGGTTTCGGAGCCCCTGGAAGGTAGGATGCACTTTTTTTTCGTGCGTTTCAGTACAGCCAAGTTTCGTTACGGCTTTCACACACTTCTAAAGCATACAAAGTCGGTGCAATCTCGTGATGTAACGCCGACCGTGATTGCGTGTGGTCGCGTGCAATTTCTGCGATTGCATGCGGTTGCACGTTTTCAGCCGAACCGCAACCCTGGGTTGAGGTGTCGACCAAGTGGGGCAATAACCTACCATTGAACACGGTGGTTGTGGTGCTCAGAAAAGTGTACAGAAACTCTGTATCTTGGTTCTGTAAAGGCAATCGTCCCGCCGTCTGCAGGCGGGTTCTTCGGGCGCCATGGTGGTTTTGTGGCTGGGTGAGGCAGTGTCGCGTACCTCCCTGTTGGCAGATCCGCATCTTCCGGACGCCGAGCTACTCGGGCACGATTGCGCTTGTCATCCTGGTGGCCCTCATCGGAGCGCTGCTGTACACGCGGAGGAACAACCTCGACTTCCTCCACAACAAGACGTCCTGGGGCATTGCGGCGCTGGTGAGATTCCAGACTGCTTGGTTGTCTGTTGGAAGTTTGTGGAGTTCCATTGCGGACAATGATCTTGTACTAGCTTAGCTCAGCGCTGAAATAATGCAGTCAGCGTTGCATCGGTGTTACTGGCAGCATTACTATCAGTGCAGACTCAGCATTACGGTCAGTGTTGACTCAGCATTACTGTCAGCACTGACTCAGCATTACTGACAGTGCTGACTTGGTATTATTGTCTGTGCTGACTGAGCACTGAGTGTGCTGAATGTGGAATCATACGCATCCGAGTGCTGATACAGCACTGATAGAGTGCAAAGTCAGTGCTTTCGTCTACAGTGCTGCATGAACATGCCTTTTGGGTTTTCAGGAAAACAGTATCAGCACTTCAGTTTTTGTTGATCTTCCAATCCCTTATGGCATGCGGAGAAAAGCCATAAAGTAATTGTTTTTGTCCCAAAGTTCCCCTATCCCCCAGCATTCAGTGCAATCGGGAATTTTATGACAAACTGAAAACAATCTTGAGTTGAAACACTCAGTGGAGTTTAATGTTATAGCCAAACTGAAAAGTAACCTAAACTAGAACATCCAGCCAAATGAAAAAGTTTTGGTGGATTGAGGCTTCAGCCAAATCACTATGTAAACTGGGGAACTTTGAGTGGTTCACGGAATGCAACCAAAATGCTGACGAAATTAGTGTAATTTGGGGGGAGTACAATTACTTTGGGGTGGACTTTCATTGGCGTTTGCGTGTCCCTCGTTTTTTTTAGTGAGCCCATAAAAGGTAGCCATCCTCAGTCGTGGTCCAATGTTGCCGTCATTGATGGTTGTAGACTAGTTTTTCTTAACGGTAAGTCAGCACAAAAATGACGATGAAAGTCATAAAGTAATTGTTTTTGTCCCAAAGTTCTCGATCCCCCTGCATTCAGTGGAGTCGGGAATTTTAGCCAATTGGTTGCAGATGAAATTTTGGCAAAATGTAATATTAGGGTCTAGAGGGACATAAAAGTGGGAATAGCTGGTTAATTCGGAAATGGGATTACAGTGGACATCCTGGAAAGCAGTGCTCTTTTATTATACACAATGGAAGCTCTCTATAGCGAATTCAATTCTCACCAAGACAAAATAATCTTTGCTAGATTAGTATTTTGACTGTATCAGTACTTCAAGTGACAGCACCTGCACGACAAACTTATCTCACCTCTACGCTGGTGTATAAAGAAAAGTTGTTCTAAACTTGGAATACAAAGGCGTATCAGGTGTTGATGATACTAGCAATAAAACTGATGTAATAAAGATATTTCGTATTTAGCTTTTCTATGAAGAATGCTAATTATATTCTAATGTATACATGCACTTGTGCATCTTGTGTGTTTATTAACTAGGCGAAAGTAGAATTTGGCTGTGAAGCATATTAAGCCTAAAAAATCTAACCCTTTCGGAGCCCTTGGCTCTGCAAAAGGAACGGGACTCGGTGATTTACGACGTTGATTTAACGTCACTTCTTAATTGAGATATCTTAAACGTGTATTCTTACACATCTCCTCTCTTTTTTGGCAAGCGTGGAATGATCGTTGTTATGCATTTCTCGCGGTATATTTATTTTGGTAGTCTACTGCTTTGTACCCCACACTTGTAAGGCTTTATCAAAGCATCTGCCATGCTTCTTGAGTAAAGCACCGTGTTTTTCTTCCTCTGGTGTTCTGACTGTCTCCCGTTGTCCCTGTTTTGTCGCAGTGCATCGTGTTTGCAGTGATATCTGGTCAGATGTGGAACCACATCCGTGGACCCCCGTTCATGCACAAGACGCAGCGTGGAGTCGTGATTACCTACCCGGTCGTTCGACATTTCATCGACTGGCAGAATGTCGAAACTAGCCCGAGATTGCAACGTCTCGCCAAATCCTAGACCTTCTAATCCATACAAAGTTATTTTATGGTTTCAATGTGTAAGACTTTTCTTTAGCATTGGGTCAAGTTGATTTTCGAGAAATGAAGGGGTGGAAGCACTGGCGGCATTGTGCACCAATCCGCTTTCGCTACGCTGTCCTTCTCCCAAGCGCAAATGTTGCGCCAAAACCTGGCCGAAAAAGCATTATTTCTTTGATCCAAGATATATTGGAGTACTTTTGTCTACTGGCCACTGTGGTTTAGCGTGTGGTGTTCGTTTAGATAATTCTGAACCGATGTGGTCGTGTCAGTGTCAAAGTCGACGACTCTCGTCGACTTTGTCAAAAAAGTTTAACATGCTATTAAAACGTCAAGTGCCTATTTTCATCTGTGGAGAGACTGACAAAAGGCGACTACCGCTGATGAAATCCAAGATTGAACTGATTCGGGTTTTTAATCCCACGCAATCCTCTTCTTCCTCCATAAGTGGCTATCGCCACAAAGCCCCCCCCCTTTTTGGACGCGGATTCGCCCAGTGAACCGTCCTGGAGTGTTCGATGCGGGTTGCGGGTGCAGCTGTGGAGCTCGAGGTAGCTTGCACGGTGGGAAGATCAGCCGGTTGAGCGATCGTGTCGCTCTCAACAAATGCCGGCTTGAGGCGGTCGACGAACATGACTGTTTCACGGCCATTAACCCGCAGCGTGAATGTTTTTTCGCCACGTGCCATGACGAGGTGGGGTCCAGTCTAAGGCGGCTGGAGCGAATGCCGGACGCTGTCGATGGGCAAAAACACGTAGCTGCTGTTAGTGCAGGCCCCGATGGAAAAAGGGAGGCTTGCTCTGGCGTGTCCGCGTCGGTGTAGCGCGAACGTCACCGAACAGACGGCTTAAATCCTGCACGCAAGGCAATCCTGCAGCCATCATGGGGCCGCCATGGGTGGAGATGGTAGGGCTGACCAATTCATCTGGGAGGCGCAGCGATGTGCCATAAACCAAAAGTGATGCGGCGCACCAGAGGCCTTCCCTTATGGCTATGCGCAAACTTAGGAGGACGATGGGTAGAGACGTGGCCCATTTATCGGGTGTGGTGTGGGCCATGAGAGGATTTGAGGTTGCGATGGAACCGCTCGACCAAGCCATTTGCCTGCGGGTGCTAGGCTGTGGTCTGCAGTTGAGCGATGCCAAGAAGAGTTGTCAAGCTTCGGAAAAGGGCCGACTCAAATTGGCGTCCGCGATCGGTCACAATTTCGCCGGGGACTACAGAGCGGGCGGTCCGCGTGGACAGAAGTGCGGAGGCGACAGTCTCGAGATTGATGTCTGTGATGGGACAAGCCTCAGCCACCGCGTGAACCTGTCGATAACGGTTAGGAGGCACCGGTTGCCCTGCGATGACGGTAGGGGTCCGACGAGGTCCACGTGGATAGTGGCAAAGCGGGTGTCCGGGAGTGCAAATTTTGCCAGAGGCGTGATGGTGTGCCGGGTCACCTTGCTCTGCTGACTTGCAGTGCATGATTGTGCCCACGCGCAGACATCAGCGTTCATGCCAGGCTAGACAAATTATTCCGCGATTAGATCTTGAGAAGCGCAGACGCCTGGGTGTGAGAGAGCATGCGAAGATTGTTGAAGATCCAACGCCAAAGTGGTAAGGGCAGATAAGGCCGTTTGCTCCCGGACGCCGGGTCGACGTCGCAAACGATGTTTGTGTGAGTCGAAGAATTAAGCATCTTCGAGATGGAGAGAGGAGGTTGTAGGGAAGACGAAGTTGCGGAGCTCTTCTTCACCTCTTCTGTAGCTCAGGGAGCTGTCGAAGGTCAGAACCGCGATACTGAACTGCGGAGACGCAGCTGAGGGTGTCGGCGGGGACGTTGTGGACGCCCTTGATATGCTGAATGTAGGTAGAAAATTCAGTTAGTAATGCCAAGCGCTGTGTATCTCTGGGAGAGTATGTGGTTTTAGACGATTTGAAGGCATTGGTCAGGGGCTTGTGATCTGAAAAGATCACAAACGATCGTTCTTCCCGGAAGAGCCTGAAGCGCTTAACGGTAAGGTAACCTGTGATGAGTTCACGGCCGAAGGCACCATACCATTGCTCGGTTGCTGTAAGCTTTTTGGAGAAGAAACGGAGCCGGAGCCACTTATTGCTGATGCTATTTGTTGCAGCACACCTTCTACGCCATATCCAGAAGCATCAACCATAACGCTCGGGGGGGGGGGCGGACGGCGTCGAGCTCTGGATGAACTAAGAGGGTGGCACAAACGAGACGCTCTTCGATGGTAGTAAAAGCGTTGCCTGCAGCGTCAAACCAGCCAAAACTGGATGTTGTGGCCTTGGTAGTTCGAAGGAGAGCTTCTAGGGGAAGTAAGATTGTCGCGCAGCCTGGAATGAACCGCCTGTAGTAATTCACCAGGCCTAGAGCATGACGGAGCTGACGGAGGGATTCTGGACGTGGTAAGTCGGTCATTGCTTTCACCTTGTCGGGAAGAGGACGGATGCCACTGGAGTCTACTATGTGGCCCAGCAATTCCAAGGACGGGACGCCGGACGCACCTTTCTCTGAGTTGATGATCAGGCCATGTTCGGTGAGACGCTCGAAAACTAGGTGCATTTGGCGTAGATGTTCCTCCGACGATGAGCTGGCGACAAGAATGTCATCGACGCAGGCGAACACGAAAGCTAATCCGCGGAGGATGACGTCGCTGAAGCGTTGGAAGCTTTGCGCGGCATTTCGCAAACTGAAAGGCATCCGAGTGAACTTAAAAAGTCAAAACAGTGTGATGATTCGTAGTGAAGTCCTGAATGTACGGGATAGGGTAGATGTCGGGGACTGTAGCCACGTTCAAGCGGCGATAGTCGCCGCAGGGTTGCCAGTCACCTGTTTTCTTCGGGACTAGGTGGAGGGCAACGGACCAACTACTCGAGGATGGGCGAGCCATGCCAATCTTAGCCATGTGTTGAACCTCTTGCTGAGCGACGCAAAGCTTTTCAGGAGCTAGCCGACGAGACCTCGCGTGTGTAGGTGTAGGGGATTTGTGGCCTGGTAGGCCGAGCGGCTAAACCCTGTCTGTCTGACCTTGCAGTAATCGTCGAAGCACGAGCTTGCTGAGCGCAGCTGCCGGCGCGGTGTTGGTCTCAACCCACAAGATCGCTCGTTCGTCGTCGTTTCGAACGGCCTGCCAAGAAGAGTGGACGCCGGCACCGATCTGCTTCAGCTTCGCTGCATCGTCCTTCGGTTTTATCTGCACCTACGTCATCATCCAGTGCTACAAAAAGGACTATCGCACCGTAGTTCACTGGGATTTGCGGCCTGGTAGGCCGAGCGGCTAAACCCTGTCTGTCTGACCTTGCAGGTGAGAACTCTGACATACTATTCTAGTTAGACAAACTGTAACGTAAGGCTGCAAATCCCCTGTGTTTCTTCTCTTCGTGGCATGGGCGTTGACCTGTCCGTTTATCGCGCTCGCATAGGATGTTTTTCCTACTCTCTCGCGCACGGCGCAAGCCGACGCTACCTTTTTGTTCCGCGGGCATTAGCGTTTGTCCCCAGAGCTCACGTATTGTTATTTACTTTGTGCCTGTGCAACGTTTTGATCCTTGCCGGTGATGTGGAACTGAACCCCGGCCCCGGGGACTTGGAGGAACTTCAAAACACACTTGACAAACTTGTACAGTCCACTGAGCAATATCAACGGGAAAACGCAACCAAACTTTCTACCATTGTAGATGGGGTGAAAAACCTGACGGAAAGAGTGACTCATTTAGAAAAAAAGTTAGAGGACTTGGCACGGGTTCAGAACGACGTTGTCGGTGTCCAAGCAAAAATATCTTCTCTGGAAAATGAAGTCAAATCGATTTCCGCCACCTGTAACCGTCTTAGTAGTCTGCCAACCAGTTTGGACGCGCTGGATAACAGACAACGCCGGAATAACCTGATTTTCAAGGGTCTTCCAGAAGAAGACAAAGAATCGTGGAACAGATCTGAGCAAATTGTGAAGAACTTTATTCAAACGCACCTCGGAATTGAGGCCGGAGAAATCGAGCGCGCACACCGATTGGGAAGAAAGCGGGGGGACTACCCTCGTCCGATCATTGTTAACTTCCGTAGCTTTAAAAAGAAGCAGGAAATCCTTGAAAATGCGTCAAAGCTGAAACAACTCGAGAATTGGCGTGTTTGGATCGATGAAGACTTTTCACCTAACATTCGTCATGCTCGAAAAATGCTATGGGAGTACGGTAAGCCTCTCCGTTCGACCCAGACCCGTGTGCGCCTTGTTTTTGACAAGCTTTTCGTTGGCGATCGTATGTTCTTTTACAATGCGGAATCGGGTGATGTGATTGAACAGGAAAGAACAAGCTCTGTGCCTACACATGCTGAATCATGACGTCGCGCAAAAAAGCGCCTTTCGGGAACTGTATCCTTTCTTGTCGCCAATTTTAGGAGTCTTATTTCCAAGCAAGAAGAACTTTTGTGTTCGATCGAAATCTGTAAACCGCACGTCATACTTGGAACGGAAACTTGGCTTTCCAGTGACATTGATAACCGTGAGCTTGTTTTAGATAAAGATTATCTGCTTTATCGAAAAGACCGGTTGCATTCAAAAGGTGGAGGGGTGCTTATCGCTGTTAAAAAATGTTTCCATTCTGTCCCTGTCGAATTAAAAACCGATCTGGAAATGGTCTGGGTTCGCGTTAAGTTTTCGTTTTCTTATGTCCTGGTTGGTGTATGCTACAAGCCGCCACATGTTACCGTTGATTTTGTCCGTGATCTTTGTATTAACCTTGATGATGTTATTTCACGTTACCCCGGATGTCCTGTATTTCTTGGAGGAGATTTTAATTATCCAGGAATTAACTGGATATCTTGTGAACCACTACCTGACTGTAGACATGTTTCCGAGTGTATAGAGTTCCTGAATGTTTTTAAATCTCTTTACCTCTCTCAAGTTGTTCTTGAGCCTACCCGAGGAACCTCCATTCTAGACCTATTTTTTACGACTGCCCCTGACATAGTTAAGAGCGTAAATGTTCTTGAAGAGATTAGTGATCACAAAATGGTGATAATCGAAGTCGAAATGGCAACTCAGCACCCCCGCAACCAGTTTAAAGAAATTCATGACTATTCAAAGGCAAAAACTAACGAAATAAGCACAGTTATGAGGATCTTTTTAGATAACTTTGAGCGGTCCTTCCGCTTACGATCGGTCGAAGAAAACTGGTCCGCATTTAAAAATCAGCTGAATCGTATTCTCAACGACTTTGTTCCAAGAATAAAAATTCCGAACAACCCTTTACGTCCGTGGTTTTCTAAAAAACTTAAGTCTCTTCTTAACAAAAAGAAACGCTTGTACAACAGGGCCATGGAAAGCAACGATAATCTATCTTGGGACTTGTATAACTCCCATTCATCTATATGTGCTCTCGAAATTAAAAAAGCTAAAAAAACTTTCTACAGAGATGACTTACATGGCCTTCTGAAGTCTAATCCAAAAAAATTCTGGAATTGCATAAATCCGCCGAAAACAAGTTCTAATCGTAGCTTTACGAATGCGGAGGGAAATAGATGTACCGACCTTGAAACTGCTAACAATTTTAATGAATGTTTTAGTGAAGTTTTTACCAACGAATCGTTTCCGTTACCTTCTTGTGAATTGACCTATGACCATGCGTTTTTGGATAAAATCACTGTTTGTTCACGTGGTATAGGAAAAATCATAGAAGGCCTCCCTTATCGTTCTTCGCCAGGCATAGATGGCATTAACACTAAATTATTGAAACTTACGCAGCCATTTTCTAGCGACATTCTAGCTTTGTTGTATCAGCAATCCCTCGAAGAAGGGAATTTGCCGAATGA
Source organism: Ixodes ricinus (assembly GCA_037355805.1). Taxonomy (NCBI): domain Eukaryota; kingdom Metazoa; phylum Arthropoda; class Arachnida; order Ixodida; family Ixodidae; genus Ixodes; species Ixodes ricinus. The sequence continues at coordinate 35,022 of JAZHYW010006901.1, forward strand.
CTGGAAGCATGCAAAAATTATTCCTGTTCACAAGTCCGGTGACACGTCATGTTTAAATAACTACAGACCTATATCGTTAACGAGCATTCCCTGTAAAATTTTAGAGCATGTCATATATAGTCATATTATTAATTTTGTTTTGGAGAATAACATTCTTTTTGAGGGACAACATGGCTTTAGAAAAGGCAAATCGTGCGAAACGCAACTCTTCGAGCTTGTAACAGATCTTTATGAAAACGTTCATTCGCTCCAACAGACCGACATCATATTTCTAGACTTTTCTCGGGCATTTGACTGCGTACCACACCAGCGGTTATTACATAAACTTGAAACGTTGAATATGGACCCCTCACTTATATCTTGGATTAGACAATTCCTTACGAATAGAACCCAATCTGTTGCAATTTCTGATCAGTTATCATCAAGCACTGATGTTAAGTCTGGCGTGCCCCAGGGCTCCGTGCTAGGACCTCTTCTTTTTCTCATTTATATAAATGATCTCCCTGTTAATATTTCTTCATCAATTCGACTCTTCGCAGACGATTGTGTGCTGTATAAAAAAATAGTACATACAGCCGACACCTGTACACTTCAAAACGATTTGAATTCTATTGCTTCATGGTGCAATAGGTGGCAGATGCGAATTAACATCGACAAAACAAAATATATGACTGTGACAACAAAGAAATCATCAATCAGTTGCAACTACTCTATCAATGGTGTCCCTCTCGAAAAGGTAAATAAATATAAATATCTCGGTGTTTTCATTTCTGATACTCTTAGTTGGCATGATCATATTAACTACATAGTTGGGAAAGCCAGTCGTTCCTTAGGATTCATCAGACGGAATTTGTATTTAGCTCCCCCTGAAACTCGTTTACTAGCTTTTAAGTCCTTTGTCAGATCTCAGCTTGAATATGCCAGCATCATATGGTCTCCCCACCAGGATTACCTAATTGCCCAAATAGAAAAAATTCAAAACAAAGCCGCGCGCTTCATATATAGTGACTATTCACCATACACGAGCGTTTCAGCGCTGAAACAAAGGGCTAATCTACCTTTATTAGACGCCAGGCGCAAAGTCTCCCGTCTGGTGTTCATTCACAATATTTATTATTTTGATATTAACCTTAAGGAACGCTTATTGCCTCCCCCTCATCGCATCTTTCCCAGACATGATCATCCTCACAAAATTTGTTTATCAAATTGTCGTACTAATCAATTCCGCAACTCGCCATTACAGCTCGCAATTACAGAATGGAACTCATTGCCCCACCACGTTGTAAATATAACTGATAAAAATGAATTCAAATCTACATGTGAACGTTTGTTCCACTTTTCCCAGGAATGAGTTATAGGATGGTGTCCTTTTTGTTTTTCATGTGCGAAGATAGTTTAATTTCTTTTTCCTGTAGCCTGGTTGGCATGATGCTCCCTGTTTGTGTACGAGTGTTCTTCTTCTGAGTGGGTATATTATGTTATTTTTGTTTGTGTACGAGTGTTCTTTTTCTTGAGTTTGTATATTTGCACTGTTTCTTGTCTTTAGGCAAATATGTACGAAATTTATTGTTGTAGTATTTTTGTCAAAAACGTGTACTCCCCCCTCATACAATGCCCGAAAGGGCGCTTTGAGGTATATTAAATAAATAAATAAATAAACCGCTGGTGATGATGCGGTGGATGACATGATGCCTGACCGGTTTATTTCAGTCCAGCTTCCGTTAGCGATGGGAATTCGCTCAGCAAGTGCCCGTAGGGCGACTGTATCGGTTGGCAAAGTGTGAAAGCCAACGGATGGAGTGTCGAGGTTTGGCCGATGACGAAAAGGCCTGTGGTGGAGTCATGAATTTTTTTCGAGCCATGTCTACTGGGAGGGAGAAGCGTGACAGATGTGCGGCTTGGCGGGGAGGCTTACGCTTTAGGAAAACAACTGTTTAATAAAGGACGGAACAAATACGCATGGATGGAGCGTGTCTTCGCGCACGACTTGGTGCGCCGGCGGCGTGAGATCAACTGGTTCCGCGTGCTCCGAGGTAGCTTGCTCAGGCAGCGACGCCGCTCATGGACGAGTTGCGCCCTCTCTCGGTGCACGAACTGGCTTACTCGATGGGTCCGAGAAGGGAGAGCTCTCACATCCCACCCCTGCTCGAGAGAACCAAGTCTTTTGGTTGCAACTATGAAATTTTGATGACAGGGGCACATCGGAAAACAATACGTCCGAGAGTTCAATCCAAGATGCAATATTGTAAATGGAGAGGGCGATGTGGCTCTCGTCGTGGGCGCTGGCCCTACGGCAGTTGAGGTGCCGACGGGAGGCTGCTCTGCACTTTGGCTGGCGAACTCTGCAGCTGGGGTGGACGGCTCTGCTGTGTGGCTCGGCGTGTAGATAACCAATGGAGAGATAGGGGAGACATATTTCTTTATCTGTGATACGTGCACAGTTAGAGGTTGATTGAGTAGGTGTGGCCCCGTGCCGGACACACGAAGGGCCCTAAATGTGGTGGGCGTGGACTGTTCAACAAGTCTGTACACTCCGTTGAAGCGCAGGGCCATTTTCCCTTGAGGCAGCGGAGTTTGTCCCTTTACCCATACGAGGTCACTCATTGTGAAGCCATGGGGGAGGTGGGTGCTGTCATAACGCTCTTTCCGCAACACTTGCGCAGTTTCTGAATTGGCTGCTGCCTCCTGTCGTTGACATGTTACGCCGATGATTCGTTCCATGAGACTATACTGCTGGCGCTGGCGATGATGCTGGAGTGGGATCTTCGTCACATAGCCGGACAGCAGTTGAAAAGGGAAAAGCTTGTGCTGACGTTCACTGACGGGGTAATGGCGGAGGCGGCCTCCGGAAGCTTGGCCGACCAGGAGAATGGTTCCAAGGCGCAGATCTTACGGAAGACTGTCAGCAGTGTCCCGTTGCTTCTTTCGATGAGGCTCCACTACCCACTGCTTACCGGCCTTTGGGCCGGTAAGCAGTGGAGTAGTGGAGCTGGACATTGTGCAAACGCATGAAACGCTTGAATTCTTCTGATTTGAAGGCCGATCTGTGATCAGAGAGGCAATGGTCTGGGGTGCCATAATTGTAGAATGTTCTATGCAGATGTTGTATAACATCCCTTGCGGGTGTAGACGACACTGCACCAGGGGCAATGAAGCGAGTTGCAAAGTCTATGACATTCAGGATGTAGCGGGGAGATTCACTGGGAGGTATGGTCACATGATCCATGGCGATGATGGAGAAAGGGATGTCCGAGGTGGACACCCTGCCGAGGAGACCAACGTTGCGGGAAGTCGGGCGATTGTATTGTTGGCAGGTCTGACAGGATGAAACATAGCGTTGTACTGTCTGTTCCGTGTTGGGCCACCAGTAGCGTTCTTGAACTTTGTGGAACGTCCGCTCGGTGCCAAAACGGCCTGCTGAGTCATGCAGTTCTTGAAGAATAGCAGGGCGTATAACCAACGGAGCCACAATGACATATGCTCCTGACGGTGACCGGCAGTACAGGATGTTCTCCACCACTATGAATTCCTGGGACTCTTCGTTGGGTAGACTCTGGACGATCTTACCACATTCGGAGTCTTCAAATTTCATGGCAGATAGGGACTTAGGTGACTGTATGGTGGCACATGATAAGCGCAACAAATAATCCGCTACCACGTTCTGACGTCCCGGGCGATGTTTCACTGTAAATTCGAACTCTACCAAGTCCATCAGCATAGAAGTGAACCGGCGAGAGGGCTTTACACTTTTTGTAAAGCACGCCGCCGTTCAGTTGTCTGTAATCAGGGTGAATTTCTTGCCAAGCAGGTACAGACGAAACTTGACTGTGATCGCCCAATGCATGGCAATGCATTTCCACACATTGCGGTGGAGTTTGTGCTCGTCTGGCGTGAGGGCATGGCTTGCGTAGAGAATGACAACTTCCCTGTTGCCTTGGAGTTGCGACAGCACATTTCTGATTCTGAAGCATCAGTGGTTACTGTTGTGGGGGCATCCGGATTAAAGTGGACGAGAAGAGGGGGCTGCATGAGCGCCGTAAGGAGGGCCTGGAACACCTGTTCGCACCTAGGGGATCCACGCAAAGACTGGGAATTTAATCAGTGCTTGTAGTGGGACTACCATTCTGGAAAAGTCCTTAATAAAGCGGCGGTAGTAGCTGGCCGTCTGAACCCATGAGAGGAATTGTTTTTGGTTCTGAGGACGTGGAATGCGACACGTAGAGGCGGCTTTGTCTGGGTCGGGCTGCTGACCTTTGCTTGAGATAACAAAGCCTAGGAACTTGATTGCCGAGAGGCCAACATGACACTTGTCCAAGGAGAGTTTGAGGCCACTATTTTGGAGCAACTAGAGGGCTTCTTGGAGAAGAAGGGCAAAGGTGTCGAAGGACTGGGCACAGACAAGGACATTGTCAAGGTACACTATAATACCCGACTTGTCGGGGCGACGCTGTATGTCTTGGAAGACTGACTGGATCATGGCCTCCGAGATCCCGAAGTGCGCGAACGCTCCCGAAGCGTCGGGATCTCGGAGGCCATGGACTGCATGATGCGTTAGAATGTAGACGGCGCATTTTTGAGGCCAAACGGCATTTGAGTCCACATGTAGGTGCCGTTGTGGAGGATGAATGCAGTTTTCTCATAGTCTTGGGGGCGGAGGCTGACTTGCCAGTATGCGCGCTTCAAGTCCATGGACGCAAAGTGTACGCATCCGGCGATGTCTTGGATTATGTCACCCACAAGAGCAAGGGGTACACAGGTGGGATTGTGCGGTCATTCAGAGGTGCATAGTTGACGCAAAGACGTTTCTTATCTCCACGAGATACTACGACAACAGGAAAAGCCGACGGGCCTGATGGTGGAAGAATAATTTCTTGGGCCATGAGCTTCTGTACTTGCTTTTCAAGGAACTGTCTGTCCTCAGGAGCATACCTGTATGGGCTGCGGCTGTAAGGCAAGGCGTTTGGCAGCAGGTCTATGCGATGTTGCATGCCCGCGCGTAAAATGCCCCAAGTCGTCTTCGTTGCGTGCGAAAACCATGTGGTGCTGGGCTATGATTTCCCTTATCGCAGACCGCTGGCTGGAAGTCAACTGGTCTCTAAGCAGAGCTGGTGGGAGATCCGAGTGAATGTCGGCTGGCTCGGTACCAGCTATGGCGACCAAGGGATTGTCTTCAGGATTACTTTGTGGCACGGAATGGGTTTCCGAGGCAAGGACTGCCGAAATCGGCTTACTCTAGCGGCTGAATTGAGGCGCAACCAACAGCGCAGTCAAGGCTGTAGCCAACATTGAGCTAAACGTCATCACCATTGCCTCTTTGTGGCAGTGGTGATAACCTTTTCTGGGAAAGCGTAATGGGTGACATCAGCAGCGTTTTCTCTGAGCGCTCAGTAGTGTCCACGTGATTGGCGTAACGCACCTGTACAGCGCGCTTCTTGGGAGCCGTCCGGCCGTACTGCCGTCTCCCGCGTCACAACCGTTGTTGTCGTGTCACCGTTTGGGATTATTGTCTCTCGGAGTTTCGATGACATTACGTGCGCATACTGATGCCGCAGTTGTGCAGACGTCCTCGAATGTCGTAGACGCCAAAACATGGTGAAGAGTGCAGTGCAGAGAACACTTGCGCCTGGGACATGCCCGCCCCAATCTTACCCGTCGTTGCATAAACGATCACGTCATCTTTTGTTCCACGTATTAGCCAGGTAACAACGCATAAAGTTGGGCGAGTTGGTTTGACATCATGAAAGGGGAACAGCGCGAAAATAAACGAGGGACGAGTAGAAGAGGTAACGACAGACACGGCGCTGACTAGCAACTGAAAGTTTATTTGTGCACAAAACACGAAATAAACAGGAAAAACACACAAACAACCCGTCACAACGGTTCCACGTACACGCTTATCTGTGATCAAACGAACTTGCCACAAGTCATGATAAAGTTCACCTCGTCACTCTTCAGAGCTAAGGACGGCGCACTGACGCACGCTTCCTCTCCTTTCACAGATATAAAAAAATGCTTCATCAATTTCCCTCACGGTTTTGTTTCTGTGGCGGGCTAAAATTGTAATGTCATGGAAACTTGGCTCACAGCCACATCGGCTACAATGAATTGCGAGGTGGCCAGAGGGGGAGGAACGGAGGGAAAGGGAATGTTCCCTCGCCCTTACATTTATACACCTGCCCGTCTGTCCTATGTAGACTCTGCCGCACGAGAGAGGGATCTGGTAGACAACCCCTGTGGCACACGTGACATAAGGGGTGCGGTGGTTGACGTCACAGGCCACTCGAGGGGAACCGCGTCTATTCACAGAGGTGCACAGTCGGGACAGCTTACGGGGCGCAGAGAAAACAACGGGCACATCAAACTTATTGGCGACGCGCTTAACATTGTGGGACAGGGTGTGGAGATACGGCACAACAACTGGGCTCGACGCTGGTTTTTGTCGTACTTCAGAGCCAGCTGGACCCCTGAACTTTTTTAGCAGGGACTCAGCAATGCCCACAATGACCCCCAAAAGGAAGTCTGCTGAGATCAGCCTAACCACCTGCGCTTGGAGACTGCTCTCGCACCTGTGGTGACACGACTTGGTTAACGCTGCTCGCATACATGACACCGCTATAGCCCGCTTCACCAATTTGGAGTGCTCGCGGAGTCAAACGGCAAAAGTCCCTTCCTCGACCGAGGTTCATAGGGCCAACACACATGGCGTGTCTCCAGGCGAAGTCTCAGGTCCAAAAATCGCAAAGCTCCGTTCATGAGAATTCTCAACCTTAAACTTCAAACCGGAGGAACACTCCTTAAAAAAGCCTAAAACATAAGAAGCAGCGCGATCACGGTCACCGCTCGGGTTGGGAACAAGCACCACGAGGTAATCATCAACGTATCTGAATACTTTCTGAACACAATCATCCACCCTCCCATTAAAGGTCCTATCACACTTCGCCAGGTAAATATCGCCAAGAATCTGGTGCAACGGGCTTCTGAGTCCTATACACACTCCACTGTTCTGCAAGAAGGTGTCATCCTCAAAGGCAGTGCAGGTGGAGTCGTGATAAGACCTCAGTAGCTCCGTTGCACCAATTCTTAGTGATCTTTACCTGGTGAAGTGTGATAGGGCCATTAATGGGCGGGTGGATGATTGTGTTCGGAAAGTATTCCGATACGTTGATGATTACCTCGTGGTGCTTGTTCTCAACCCGAACGGTGACCGTGATCGCGCTGCTTCTGATGCTATAGGCCTTTTTATGGAGTGTACCCCCGGTTTGAAGTTTAAAGGGACCATGAAATGACCTTTTACTTTTGCCAGATAACTTTTACATTAAACCTTCAAAGTTCACTGAATGCCGAACAGGCATCCGTTTCCGTCTCGGTTTATTTACTACTCCACAAAAAAATATTGAAATATTGACTTTTTCTTTCTCCCCAACTGACCGCAAAACAAGTTGCGGCGTAATTTTGACGTTCGTGACGTGCCCTGCCACAGGAACCGGAAGTTCTCTCGGTTTTAGGAGAATGGGAGCGTTAGCGGCGGCGAGTTGGGGGTGCGCCGGTAGGTTTTACTGCGCTAATGGCGCTGATGTCACCGACGTATTTTCTGAATCGGCGCCTCTTATCGCCGTGATAGCCATGGACACATTGCAGCTGAGCGAAATCCAATGAGATATGTTGCGTTACAGCGACAGCATGGGACTTGTCCCATACGCCGGTATGGCTGTTGGGAAGTGCGGCGAGTCTTCCGGTGAAAACTCCAGAAGTCAACCCAACTGTCATTGTTGGTAAAAGGCGGCCCGTGCCAGTCGTTTGCAAAGCGACGTAGATAGAAACAAATTGCCGAGGCGTTTTTCGCGGCCTCGGAAATGCAGGAGCGAGCCGACGTTAAAAAAATTCGTTTGAACAACGACAGTGTCAGCAAGATCCACGTAAATACCTGTTCACACTCGGAGCGGACGCGCGCGTTTGGTGGAAGTGCTGTATTCGCGCTGTTGGTAAGCGCTTCGGGACCGATCTTTTACGATTGCAACTCGATACTGACGCGACACTTGCTGTGACAGACAGTGACGCTGCTATTATCTTATCCTAATCTACTTGCCCTCCTTGTTGTTGTTCTGTTCTTTCTTTTGCTCACCAACCCACTAGCTGATAAAAAGAAGCACAGCCCTTGAATAAACGTTCAGTCTGTTCGAGACGTTGTACGAGTCACTTCAGTGGCGACGAGAATGGTTACACTTGCGGAGCGGTGTGGCCGCTGATGCCGACAACTTGGATTGCCAGACATGGCGGCATTACTAAGTCCCCCGCAGTTCGAGGAGACAGTGGACAAGTGGGACGCGTACAAGTTGCGACTGGAAGCTTTTTTGAGGGGAACGGCGTGAGCGACACCAAGAAGAAACGGGCATTCCTGGTGGCCGCACTAAGCACACGGACGGTCACGGTTCTGAGCAGTCGGTGCGCCCCAAGCAAGGTAAATGACCTCCAGTACGAAGAAGTCACGCAACTGCTTCAGGAGCACTACTCGCCGAGGACAAACGAGATTACGCAGTCGTACTTGTTTTTTACAAGAAACCAAGAGCCAGACGAAACGGTGAAGGATTTCATTGTGGCTATTCGGCAGTTGGCAGACACTTGCAACTTCGGAAGCTTGCTACAGCGAATGTTGCGCGACCGCATCGTCTGTGGAATACGGGACCCTGACGTGAGAAGACACATGCTCACGAAGACGTCGTTGACACTTGCCGCAGTGGAGGAAATCGCCCTGGCTGCGGAAATGGCCAAGATCAACGTACATCAGATGACCCGACAACTGAAGCCGGGGGAGGAGGACAACGCGGTGCATGCACTCCACGGCCGACCATCAGGAAGCCAAGACAGAACGCCTCGACCAAACGCTTGGAAGAGCAACAGAGAACCTTGCCCAAGGTGCGGGGGAAGCAAGCATGAAGCAAACGAGTGCAAGTTTCGCAACGCGCGGTGCTTCCGCTGTGGCAAGACTGGCCACCTGGCGAAACGCTGTTTCGCTACCAGCAACAAGCCAAAAAGCACAATGGCCTTAGATATCCAGGCCGACGCAGACGAAGGCCAGGACGGTCTCTTTGCGATGGAAGCACAGGATTTCATCGGGAACCTCAGCGCACTCCAACCGTTCATAAAGACCTTCCGTTGGGGTGATGTAGCAGTGGATATGCAGCTAGACACAGGGGCACCGGTGTCCGTCATCACATGGGCCACGTACCAGCGACACAAGGACGTCTGGCCGAAACTTCGCAAGACTGCGACAGAGCTGACGTGCTTCCTGGGAAAACTGCCCGTGCGCGGACAGCTCGAGATGCAAGTTTCACTGGGGAACAAGACTGTGACCGGAACGTTGACAGTCCTGGAGTGCCCTGGACCTAACCTATGCGGCCGTGACCTGCTGCGTGATTTCCACCTGCTGCCAGCGCCAGCCTTCGTCAATCAGTGCCAAGGTGAGCGAACAAGCGCTACCGGCGGCGGGCCGATACTTGCGGAGTTCTCCGACTTGTTCGAGCCGGGCCTAGGATTGTTGAGGGGTCCCCCAGCCCGCTTCCAACTTCGCGAGGGTGCGGTCCCCAAGTTCTACAAAGCTCGACCTGTGCCGTACGCACTGCGAGAGAAGGTTTCTGATGAGTTGGACCGGCTGGTAAAGTTAGGCGTATTGTCCCCAGTGGCAACGTCAGACTGGGCGACACCTCTGGTTCCGGTTGTTAAAAGGAATGGCAGCATTCGTCTTTGTGGTGATTTTAAAATGACGGTTAACAGTGCCTGCCATGTCGAACAATATCCGCTGCCACGAATTGAAGACATTTTTGCGGCGCTAAACGGCGGGGAAGTCTTTAGCACGATTGACTTGAAAGATGCATATAACCAGCTGCCCTTGGATGAAGCAGCCAGTATGCTGACAGTGGTGAACACACAGAAGGGTTTGTTCGCCTTTAATCGGCTACCCTTCGGTGTCGCGTCAGCTCCGGCTATTTTTCAAAGACGCATTGAAGCGGTGTTGCAAGGATTGCCTGGTGTACAGGTATATCTGGACGACATTATTGTGGCCGAGAAACAACACGACAGCGGCCTTCTCCAGACGGTGTTGCGGCGGCTGCGAGAGTCCGGGTTAAGGCTGCATCCAGAGAAATGCAAGTTTCGGCAGCAAGAAGTCGACTTCTTAGGTCACCGAATTGACGCGAAAGGCCTACACACTAAGGCGGAAAACGTGGCTGCGGTGATTTCAGTACCCTCACCAACCTGCGTGACAGAATTAAGGGCGTTTTTGGGGTTAGTGACCTATTACCACAAGTTCTTGCCAGACGTATCCTCGAGCTTGGGGCCTTTGTATGATCTTCTGAAGAAGGGGACAGTATGGAAGTGGGGCGATGTCCAGGAGGAAGCTTTCAAACGAACAAAGACTTTACTTCGGGAGGCAAACTTCCTCGCGCACTACGACCCCAAGAAGCCATTATGGTTAGCATGTGATGCGTCACCCACAGGGATTGGGGCAGTCCTGTCGCACCGAGAAGATGGCAAGGAACGCCCGATCGGATTTCGTTCTCGGACGCTTTCGGCGGCAGAGCGAAACTACTCGCAGCTCGAGCGTGAGGCGCTTGCTCTTGTGTTTGGTGTTACCAAATTTCGTCAATACTTGCTTGGGCATACGTTCATGCTAGTTACCGACCATAAACCCCTCGTGGGGCTCTTTCACCCGGAAAGACCGATTCCCGCGATGGCGGCTGCAAGAATACAGCGCTGGGCGCTACTGCTGAGTGCCTACTCATACAACATCGAGTATAAGCCAGGAAAAAGCAACATCACGGCAGATGCCTTGAGTCGCTTACCGGTACCCGGAATGGAGGACCAAAGCACACGTCTTGCTGACAAAGATGCGCAAGAGTACGTACTGCTGACCGAACAGTTCAATGACGGCGTGATATCGGCCCAGCGACTAGCGGTGCTCACAGATAACGATTTGCAATTACAGCAAATTCGTAGTTGGATACAGAACGGCTGGCCACAGCAGTTGCCGGAGCCACAGCTGGCGTTGCGCCCGTATTTTGACCGTAGGGACGAACTGACGCTGAGTCATGGGCTTATCTACTGGGGGCACCGTGCGGTAATCCCAACAAAGGCGAGAGAAACAATGCTAGAGATGTTACATGCCACGCACCAAGGTATTGCGGCGATGAAGACGCTCGCTCGCTCGCTTTTTTGGTACCCCCGAGTTGACAGCGACATTGAACGTTTGGCCAAACTCTGCCAGGTTTGCGTACAAGCCTCCTGTATGCCACCAGCAAAGCCCCCGTTAGCTGGCCGGACACGGGAGAAAGGTGGTCAAGATTGCATGTCGATTTTGCGGGGCCGGTCGATAATCACATGCTGCTGATCGTCATTGACTCGCACAGCAAGTGGCTCGAGGTTATCCCAATGAAGACGGCCAGTTCCCTTACGACTATTGAAGCCTTGCGTACCATTTTTGGACGGTTTGGGTTGCCAACTACCGTTGTGTCAGACAACGGACCGCAATTTACAAGTGACGAATTTCGCAGGTTCGTGGAGCGGAACAACATCATCCACCTGACAACGGCGCCCTACCATCCCCAGTCGAACGGGCTGGCCGAGCGGGCCGTTCGTACCATCAAGCAAGGGCTGGTAAAAAACTGCGTGGGATCCCTTCAGACTCGTCTTGCCCGGTTTCTCCATCGGTATCGTCGAACTCCCCTAGGATGTGGAAAAACACCGGCCAATTTGTTACTCGGATACGAAATCCGCTCGTGCCTCGACAACGTTGTACCTCGGCCCAGGACGGCGAAGGAGGTACCACAACGAACTTTTCAGAAAGGGCAGTCGGTGTGGAGCCGTAATTACGGAAAGGGGAACAAATGGGAACCAGCTACAATAGAAGCGACCATGGGTGCGAGAATGGTTCGTGTGCGCGGCTCGCAGGAGGGCCAACAACGAAGACACCATGACCAATTGAAAAACCGAATTGTCCCCACGGAGCATGCGACTACAGTGGAAGCCCTACCCTCGGTCGTGGAGGGATCAACGGCCCCTACTACTGGCGACCCCCGCGAAGAGGAGCTGGTCACGGAGCCTTCAAGGACCCCCGTGGATGACACCCCCGCCACCATCACCACTCAGCCAACGAGCCCGCTGAGGCGTTCCACTAGAAGACGGAAGCCACCGGACCGTTACTCACCTTAAAGGTGAAGGAGTGCTGTGACAGATAGTGACGCTGCTATTATCTAGTGCTGTGACAGACAGTGACGCTGCTATTATCTTATCCTAATCTACTTGCCCTCCTTGTTGTTGTTCTGTTCTTTCTTTTGCTCACCAACCCACTAGCTGATAAAAAGAAGCACAGCCCTTGAATAAACGTTCAGTCTGTTCGAGACGTTGTACGAGCCACTTCAGTCACTGTCAGTCGTTTGCAGGCGACGTAGATAGAAACAAATTGCCGCGGCATTTTTCGTGGCCTCGGAGATGCAGGAGCGAGCCGACGTTAAAAACGATTCGTTTGAACAACGACAGTGTCAGCAAGATCCACGTAAATACCTGTTCACACTCGGAGCGGACGCGCGCGTTTGGTGGAAGTGCTGTATTCGCGCTGTTGGTAAGCGCTTCGGGACCGATCTTTTACGATTGCAACTCGATACTGACGTGACACTCGGCAAAGGAAGGTTGGACCGGCATTGCACGTAGCTCCCACGAACTGTCATAGCTCGACAGTGACGTGCAGTCGTGTCAGAATAAAAATAGCATACTAATAGCAAAGTGCACATACCGTGTTACGAAGGTAATCCATACGGCGTTTATTTGAGCTCTATATCACACAAAACAAGAAGATACAATCGACAAGAGTCCCTTTACGACGACAGTGTTCGTCACCACTGCCTCGGAAAGCAAGGGGAAGAGATTGACCTCACCTCTTAATCTAAAATTGAGGTCAGCGATCAAACTATAATACGGGAAGGGTCCACAAGGGTCGCGCGGGCATATTCCATTCAGCACGCCAGCCGGTCGTGGGCAGACGGTCTTGGCCAAGTACCGTTGAAGCAACGCTGCGCCGAGTCGGAGTGCCTGCTAGGCCTATCTGCCGAGCTCGCTTGGTCGAGGTCGGTGAATTCGTGGCCGTTCTAGCTTTTCTCGGGTGTTTGTGGATCCAGCGTTCTTGTTCGTCGTGGTCTGTTTCAAGTACTTTTTTCTTGCTGCTTGAAGTCGGGACGCGCGAGAAGAACACGTAGAAAAATAAACGTTCGTTGGTCGTCGCGACGAAGTAACTGATCGACGCTGTCGCCCTACCGCCCTACTGCGCACGCGCAGTAGTTGCTTCGTTTACCACACGATAGATGGCGCTTGGCTCTCAGCATTATCAAATTTGGCAATTTTCGTCACATCTCTAATTATTCTACAAAATGTGGATCTGAATATTATTTAACAAAACTTTTAGGAAACATTCGCCGGCTATTTATTGTTTACGATCGCGGTGCTGGTGAGGTAGGCTCTTACCCAATAGGCGACGCGGATTCGGCTGACGTGCTGCGATTCCGCGGATGCATCGCAGTGAAAAGGCAGAGAGCTTTCGAAGGAAAGAAGGCGCAAAAGAGTCCAGTTTTCTTTTAAAAGTTCTATAGCGAAGAATTTTTTTGGCTCCCTATTTTTGTGTTTTTGTGTTTCTTTTCACACCTTTTACGACGATCGGTGGATGAAATTCGATTTCAGAATCGTTTCATGGTCCCTTTAAGGTTGAGAATCCCATGGACGGAGCTTTGCAATTTTTGGACCTGAGACTTCGCCTGGTGACACGCCATGTATGTTGGTCCTATGAACCTCGGTCGAGGAAGGGACTTTGCCGTTTGACTTTGCGCCCACTCCAAATTGGTGAAGCGGGCTATAGCGGTGTCATGTATGCGAGCAGCGTTAACCAAGTCGTGTCACCACAGGTGCGAGAGCAGTCTCCAAGCGCAGCTGGTTAGGCTGATCTCAGCAGACTTCCTTTTGGGGGTCATTGTGGGCATTGCTGAGTCCCTGCCAAAAAGTTCAGGGGTCCAGCTGGCTCTGAAGTATACAAAAACCAGCGTCGAGCCTAGTTGTTGTGCCGTATTTCCACACCCTGTTTCACAACGTTAAGCGCGTTGCCAATAAGTTTGATGCGCCCGTTGTTTTCTCTGCGCCCCATAAGCTGTCCCGACTGTGCATCTCTGTGAATAGACGCGGTTCCCCTCGAGTGGCCTGTGACGTCAACCACCGCACCCCTTATGTCACGTGTGCCACAGGGGTTGTCTACAAGATCCCTCTCTCGTGCGGCAGAGCCTACATAGGACAGACGGGCAGGTGTATAAATGTAAGCGTGAGGGAACATTGTCTTTCCCTCCGTTCCTCCCCCTCAGGCCACCTTGCAATTCATTGTAGCCGATGTGGCTGTGAGCCAAGTTTCCATGACATTACAATTTTGGCCTGCCACAGAAATCAGACCGTGAGGGAAATTGATGAAGCATTTTTTATATATGTGAAAGGAGAGAAAGCGTGCGTCAGTGCGCCGTCCTTAGCTCTGAAGAATGACGAGGTGAACTTTATCATGACTTGTGGCGAGTTCGTTAAATCACAGATAAGCGTGTACGTGGAACCGTTGTGACTGGTTGTTTGTGTGTTTTTCCTGTTTATTTTGTGTTTTGTGCACAAATACACTTTCAGTTGCTCTACTTCGTTTCAGCTTCGGTCCGAGCGCGGCCGATGTTATGAGCCGAAGGGCCAATCAAACAACGAAAGAGGCACAACGTCATGGCGTGCTTTCTGCAGTTGATAGGACCAGCCGGTATTCGCCGTTTCTCTGTGCGTGCTCCTCTGCCGGCAAGTTCTATTAGCGGCGAGATGTTTCGGTGGCGCCCTCGTTCGGTTACCTTTCGTGACGTCATTACCATTGTGAACAAGTTCGATGGTGTTTGTAATGCGGCATGGTGGAAGTCTCAAAATCATAGCGCTCTCAAAGCAACACTGCCAACACCGTCAGAATTGAAGCTCTTCCATTCCTCTTATTTTCGTTGATGAGACATTCTTTGCTGACGTCATAGCTAGCATTCGACCAATTGTGGCGGGCCGACCACAGCGACGCTTTCGATCGCTCACGTCGCCAATAAAGCCCAGAGAGCACGCCATGACGGTGCGCTTTGGCGCTGAATGATTGGCCCTTCGGCTCATAACATAGGCCGCGCTCGAACCTAAGCTGAAACGAAGTATAGTCAGTGCCGTGTCTGTCGTTGCCTCTTCCACTCGTCCCTCGTTTAATTTCGTGCTGCTCCCCTTTCATAATAGCCATGTTCTGGCGGCCAGAGGCCAATGTTGCCAGACGGAGCAGAAGTTTCGGTTTAGATTTTTGCTCAACTTTACTATTAAGATTTAACAATATATATCCCATTTTTTGCAAAGCAAATACATAGTGCCTTTTGTAAGTGCCTTTTAATGTGAGATCAGTCATTATATCGATATTTTCTGATTTGAGCGGAGTTGCGCTTTAACTTAGGTAATTTCTTATACTATTGCTGAACAACATGAGGCTGTTATATCAAATCTTTTCGTAAGCCCACAAACAACAGAGTGACAGAGACCACTCAGAACCCAGGAGCTTTTTATTTATGGTGCATCCCCACCATGCATACCGTTCGGCTTCATATTTGACGGTTTATAACTTTATTTTCGTGTATTCTACAGTCATGAAGTTAATTTTAAATTAAATAACTATTTCTTGACGATGCTCTGATATCTCGATATTACATTTATTCTTAGTTGTTAGTTCATTATTTAAGTTTTAATATACAACAGTCTCTGATATCGAACAATTGTTTTCTTGACTTATATTGTCTCAATGTCCACGATAATTTACATGAGCGGTCTGCTGGATATTGTGAATTGAAATAGGTAGTCAAGCAATGAGCTGTACAGAAAATGAAAATTTTGAATAAGAAATAAAGTTTAAAATACTATTATTTTTTCGTGCAATGAAAACGGAATCACGTCAACTAACGAAAATAACAAGACATTGAAGTATAAAGCATCTTCATGCTTCATACTTTAATCGATATGCAGTTTCTGCAAATCGATAGATATGCAGAAACTGCATATTGATAGATTACAAGTGAAGTTCAGCATTCAATCGCAAACCTTTCCCATTCAGTTACGGCAGGTTGCAGTTTTCTAATATTAAACACAAATGGCGACATGTGTTCAAGAATAGCTCGACTTGCACTTGTCGTCATGTGCCACTTGGAACGCCACGCGAGAAACAAAAATGGCGCCAGACATGTGGGTGTCAGATGCCTGAATTCCCGCAGTGAGCGAGCCGGAGATGTGAAAAGAACAAGCGCGAGGCTGCAAGTGGACCACAGCTGCCTTTGCGCTGTGGTTAAAGACTAGAGGACTACGATTAAAAGAGTCGCCATTAGATCAGGACGATTTTCACATTTTGTTCGGACCACATATCCTGGAGACGCGAGCTCATAGCGTAGGCAGCTGCTCCTTTGCTCGAGAACAGGTGCAGCGGGGCCGCGTTCCCCAGAAAGCTCGTGCATCGAGAAAGAAGTGAAGGGCCAGGGATGTCAATTTTAGGAGAAAGAAGAATACCACACTGTATCAAAGTGCCACCGCACATGATTTATTGCATTCGTGCATGGGTCTGGAAGGCAACCCCATCGCCATCTATTGGGTCAGAATCACACTAACGAAGGGCGGGTTTCACCTTAGCGGCTGGGAGTTCGTGCACTTCTCCCAAAAATAGCACACGGCCGGTTGCCTTTTCGCGGATGTAGAAGAGGAAAGGTCTGTCCACGACGAAGGGTATTGGAAGAGTTCTTCCAAGTGCCACTTCTGTTGCGGCGCCGGCAACCGTGCCTTCTTCGTTGACCTCGATGGCTGCCTTGTGCTGGACCTCGGTTACACTCAGCCCTCCGTCGCCAGTGATTCCCGACAGATCGGCGTCAGAGAAGATCGAGCGCACACCCAACTTCCCCAGGGCAGGGACGAGGCCGTACTCCGTTTTCAAGTCGAACTTAGGAAGCTGAATTCTGACAGACTCCTCTTTCACACTTTCCTGGATTTTTTCAATGCTCTCGACAGTCATGGCGTCCCGGAGTTCGGGAAGTCCCTTGGAAGTATGATTACGTGGAAGTATTATTACCATGCAGTGTCCGTCCCCTTTGTAATACAGTTCTATGGCTGCAAAGTCGGGTTCAGAGGTGAACGGTACCTTACCGTGTCTAATCATGGTTTCTACCTTAACCTCTTGAGATCCTTTGTTGTAAAAAGGAAGGGGGATGTATATTCGGGTTCGAAAGGAGTCTTCCATAGCCCCTTGAAGTAAATGGCATTGAGAAGCGCCATTACGGTGTCTGCAGGAATTTTGAAGCCCGAGATCTTGCCTCTGGTCTTGTTCTTCACCCACTCGTTAACCTCGAATTCCATGGCAGACTTTTCTGCCCCAACGTCCACCGACCGGAACATTGCCGCAAAGGTGTCAACGAGCTCTTTCTGGTAACTTTCGAGGACGTTCAGTGTTTTCTTTACAAAGACTGCATTGGCTATCATCAAACTTACATTGTCATCAGTCTGCTGTTCTGCCAGAATCTTTTTGTAAGACTCCAGTATAGATTCTCTGCTGGACAGTCCGGCTGCGGCGTGGCCGAGAGCAGTAGAAAGTTCCGCTTCGGACTTGCCCCTGGCGCCGGCGTAGACCATTGCGAGTGCGACGGAGATGCTTGTCGGAGAGAAGAAGAGGTTCGATTCCGGCTTTTCGCTGGACAGTTCCTTGAGAAGCTTGAGGGCAAAATGGTTCTGGGCTCGGGCGAGCTTCATGTCGCTATCTTCAGAATTGCGTTTGCTATCCCCCGCTAGCAGAACGAACACGACGAAGAAAACCTTTTCGGGAAGCATCATCGAAACTGGACTGTCGTCTGTTTTTCCACGTTCCTTATTGTGTGTATTTATTCATTCATGAACAATGGGCTTCTTCGATCGTGGAAACCTTCGGAATATTTAGCAAATAAAACAATTGATATTCACGTATATTTTATAGCTTCTCGTAAGTTGTTCGTCAGTCAAGGATGCGCAGAATCCGTAATGATAAGTATGCGCAACATTCAAGCCCCAAGAATACTGATTTCAAATTCATATGATTGCTGATCCGTGTTCGAATGCTGTCATTTAGTTTTCCGGAGCGTTTGTTTGGTCCTCGACTTGCTTGCCTCACTTGCTTTGTGGCGTCGTTAAAAGGGCTGGGACGAAACCGTTTTTAAGATGTACTTTTGTGTTGATTTCATTTACAAGCTGAGCGATTACAATTTCTGCGATTCGTAATTGAACTCCTAGAACAATAACCATGGCAAATGAATTGCTGTTTTAATTCTTTCTTAATTTAAGGATACGCGGAATCCGTAATAATAAGTATGTGCAACATTCAAGCCCCAAGAATACTCATTTCATATTCATATGATTGTGACCTGTGTTCGAATGCTGCCATTTAGTGTTCCGAAGCTTTTGTTTGGTCCTCCACCAACTTGGCTCGCTTGCTTTATGGCGTCGTTAAACGGGCTAGAAGGAAGCCTTTTAAGATCTACTCTGGTGTTTATTACATTTGCAAGCTGAGCGGTCAGAATTTCTGCGATTGGATATTGAATTAAAAGAGCAATAACCATCGAGAAAGAAGTTGCTGTGTTTCTTTTTAATTTTTTTTATTTAAGTGTGTCTTACAGGCCTTTACAGCTAGGGCGACAGAAGCAAAACGCATTGCTCCTTATGCGGCATAGGGTTTAGAGCAGTACAAGAGGTGATGGTCTGGGCGCCGAAATCAGCAGCTAAACAGAACGACAACAAAAAACAAAACAAAAAAACTCGTCTAAAGCACGCAAAAAAAAGATACATCAGAGTTACTAAAAAAAATTCAACATATACTTCCGGTCTTCAACTGGTTTGTCATTACACGTGCAATGCAAAAATTATACGGTCCTTCAATATCAAACTGAAAACAAACTAGGTTACTGCATGATGATTGAAAACCTGAGTCTCTGGTATGAAAAATGGAAACTCGTGAAGTTTCCGTTTTTCAAACCACAGTCTCAGGTTTTAAATCATCATGTATAACTTACACCAGCTCGCCTGCACTTTAACTGTTTTTTCATTAGGTTACTGGCGCTTCCGTGGCGATGTTAGGAACGCACGCTGCTGCCACGCGGACCAAAAGAGTTCGAGCCCATTGGGACCAGATTTTTGTTTCTTCTTAATATTTGCTTTTCTGAAAAGTTCAGCCCATTCGCGGCTGTCATCGCGTGTTCTGAGCTCGGGGCGTTCTTGAATGTACCGCGTGCATAAGAACAGTTGACGCGCTGTTTTGGGGCAGTGACCCTTCTTTCGCCGACGTAGGATGGTACCATATAGACTTTTGTATAGACACTTTCT
>JAZHYW010006903.1:0-62602 GCA_037355805.1 Ixodes ricinus
ACTTCGCGTGGCGCCCTCTTACGGCGAACCGGGGTGACGTCACGGCGAGGAGAGAATTTTTCCCGACTCGCCCCGCTCGGCCTGTGGAGGCTGTGACGACGCTAGCTGTCGGCGCGCTTGTTTCTATTTGATTTTTTTTTGCGTGTTTTTCGTAGGAAGTGTAAATTTTTATATGTGGCTTTATTGAGGTATGGCCTGTAGCTGCAGGCGAAACTTCAACCAACATTTTAAGCCTGGTTGACAGGGCAGGCAACGCATGAATCGCAGCTGGTATATGAAAACAAAGAAATATGGCCACAATTGCAGGAGCATCGCTATAGATTTACATCTCACACAATAAATGCTGCTGATGGTCTGAATGAATTGGCAGGTTATGTATATTATTTTTTTTAATCTGTTTTGAAACAAGGTCGCCGAAGCTGAAAAGCTGCATGCTGCTCGAGCAACATGCTAAATACAGTCTGGGCCATGCGGAGAGAATCACAAGTAAGACAGCCCAAGTGCAGGGGCAAAGTAAAAAAACAAGGAACATTTATTATATACATTGCTCGCATTTGACCTTTGCTGGATTGGGATAGTATTTCAATGGACTACACGGGTCGTATCTGTGGACTTGTTTATATCAACCCTCAAGTAATGTATAACAAACGTAAGCGAAGGTGCCTAGCTCGTTATTAGTCCCTTAAGCCCTAAAATTGAGATTTTACTTAAATCGAATTGTCCTGAAGCTAAAATAACAGAAGTTTTTCTCACGCAGACTGTAACCCTTCACAGGTTCCACATTTTTTGCTACTAGTGCTGCATCTACCACTGGACAGACGTTCGAATGCTTGCTTTTACGCCTTTTTTCCTCTGTTGTCAGAAAGTCCAGCTGTAGGGAGTTTGGAGGCTGAGGAAGCTTTTGGGGACCTGCAGCAGTGTCTCTTTTAATTTAAAATAAATGACAATTCAAACTAAACGTTGTATTTTCCGAATACCCAAGGCTGGAATAAAGAATGTCAGGAAAAAGTATAAACATTCCAAATTACGGTACTATTGCTGTGCGTATTTTGGGCAGTTCAATACATATCATACAGGCAACTGGGGGCCATTCGGCCGTTCTTGCTTCTACCATACAAACTAATTTCCAGTAATTGTGCATCTTCTAAGAAATATGCTT
The DNA here is from genome assembly GCA_037355805.1 of Ixodes ricinus. Classification (NCBI taxonomy): domain Eukaryota; kingdom Metazoa; phylum Arthropoda; class Arachnida; order Ixodida; family Ixodidae; genus Ixodes; species Ixodes ricinus. The sequence goes on from JAZHYW010006903.1 coordinate 1,160, forward strand.
GCATAGGTGTATAAACTATATAATTAATTCACGAAGAAGCTACATTTATGTAAAACAACCCTGTTCCACGAGCACTTCAAAGATCATCAGACGCAGGGCCTTTAAAACATCTGCGAACCAGCGCATGCAGAGTGGCAGCGCAGAGTCGGGGTCGCGAGTTAATTTGCAGACCACCCAAAGGCCCATGATATAAATGCCACTTCAAATGCCTTGAAAGCGGGATGTAATATCGTTTTAAATCATGAACATGCCAACAACAGAATTCCAGCGTCTGTAACCCTTTACCGCGCCCCCTCGCAAGATTGCCTTGTGTCGTGTGGACGTACGGGGAGGTTCATCGGCGGAATCGTCTCCGCCGATAGCTTTCGGGATTTGTAACCCAATTTTAAAGGTAAAAGGGACAAGCAGGCTTATAAAATGTACGGAAGCACGTCAATATCGGCCTAACTCAACGTCTTGTACACCGGGTAAACGAGGTCCAGCTCCTCGACGAGCTTGCGGCACACAACGCCAAACCAGGAAACCGGTGCTGGGAAGCGAGCCGATGCGAGATCGCGGAGCGGAGTCCTCCCCTGACGTCACGGTACACCTCACCCAATCAGGGCGCGGCGACCGCAGCGACGCTTGTGTTCGCTCTCGGGGCTAATAGAGAGACCAAGGTTCGAGGAGATATCATAGAAACAACATCTGAGCGGATGAACAAGAAACCTTTCAGACTCGCCAAACTGCTTGGCCCATGGACAACACGACAACGCCCAACGAGCCTTCAAAGCAATTCTAAAAGCGCAACGTGCGCGCGTGCGTGCATCGTGTATGCGGACGCGAAGTGATAAGCTAAGCTATGTTTTTTCTTTAACACTAACTTTGATCTCCCCTTTCCTAACAAAGTAGCCAGACCCTCAGTCTTTGTTCAATAAAACGGTGGCCGGAAGCGTAATGCTGTAGAAAATTATGTTAGCCCTGGAATAAAGAGCATTGAGAAAGAAACGGGTATTACTCTGTCTAAGTCACAAATGAACAGAAAGGTACTTCACGAACCTCGGAACCAAACCAACACAGAGAGTGCGCCACGTGATAAGACGGTATTGCGCAGCAGTGCGAAAAATGTAAAGTCATGTGGCACGCTCACCGGGCTGGGTTGGCTGGGATGAATCGTAACGTTTGCTGCGGTTCATTGAAAGAAAAATTAGATATAGCTATAAATAAGAAATTATAAACCAAATCGTGTAGGAGATTCTCATGGAACTCGCAGCATTTTGCACCGTCTTTTATGGCGTAAACGCTTCTTCGTTAAAGGGGTCTGGAACTGTTATGGAACCTCTATGAATCTTTGTCGACTTCCGTGAGGTCCTTTATATGGCTTCTTCCGTGAGTGCTACATGCACATAATTCGCTGTAAAACATTTAACAAAATGATCATGCTAAGAGGCAAGTACAAAATCGTTCAAATGGTGACGGTACATTGAAATGGGTGCTGAGATGTCAAAATAGGGAGGAGCAAAGGCATTATATAATGACTGAATCCGAGAGAGAGGTGAGGTATTACATAGCGAGCGAACGTCAAAACAAACGAAGTGTCTGGTTACTCGAAAAGGCAATCTCGAGTCCTCGGCCACATATTTGTGCGAACTTCTCCCCGCCATTTAAATATTAATGCCCCAAGGCGAACTGTAGGTAATAAATAAACAAAAATAATAATGTCCCAAGGGCGAACTGTAGGTAATAAATAAACAAAAATGAACAATAAACAAATGTATTTCATGCATTTCCTGACTTTCTCACGGAAAGCGTAGCCACAACTTTATTTATTCTTGAGCGCTGAAAACGTCTGCCGCGGAAGAGGTATGTAGCACTAATGTAAAAAGTGATGACATGTGAATAAGCCCAATAGTGACACACAAAAAACAAAGATACAGTTTAGAATATTCCTTCGACGGCAGACGAACGTTTTGTGATAATCGGAATAAACGTGCTTTGATAAGTAAGCCCTTGGGAGCAAGAACACAATGTAAGGGTTACAATAGCTCAACAACAGAAGAAAAAACTCAGTTTGTTGAGTGCCAGCCTGGTGGAAAGAAACTGTTAACCAGTGCACCGCGCAACTTTTTGCGATCTGATATGGTGTCAATTATTGTCGGAAAGATCGTTTGAGTTCTGGATGGCACGAGGAAGTGCTGAGGTTTTAAGAGGATGGATGCTGAACGAAATATTCGCTGGAAGCTTTCGCTGCTTTTTACGAAAAGAATCCGGTGGTTCTTAAAAAAATAGAAAGAAAGAGAGGCAGAGAGAGAGAGAGAGAGAGAGACAGAGAGAGGGGGGGGAGCAACGCTATAAAAAATGTCAGGACGGACTTAGCCTTGCCGTTGGAGCTGGCATTGTCCCGCTCGGCAGTGGTTCCAAAAGAGGTGAACTGGACTGACCGAAGTTTTGAAGGAACCGATGAAGTAAGCAAAAGAGCGAGATTAGTCGACGAGTCTGGAGAGGATGAATGAACTTACATTGCCTAAGATCTGACACGCTAATAAATCGAGAATGAGACTATATGAATAGCGCGGTACAGTTTTAGACGGGTTCTGAATGCGTAATTCTGTACGTTTGGTGATATCATTAAGTATTGTAGACTAAGAAAAAGAAGGTGCAAGCTTCCGGAGACTAAATAGACACGGAAGAAACTAAGAAAGAGGAAGGAGAGAGCGCTCGCACTGAAAGGATCGAGATGACGGTCGGGTACAGTTCAACAATACCTCCAAAATAAATAATTCATTATTTCCTTCTATTTTAACACAGTTCGCATAATTAAACCGGCTTTTTATTTTTATCGTCACCGTGGAGATCCTTCCTCCATTTACTTAATAAAGGCTTCTAAATATATTAGGCGTATTCCGGTTTCTGGGGCGGACGTGAGTACTATAAGTATGCTTCTGTGTTTTCGGACAAATTCAATAAAATCGAAAAAATACTTCCGGTAAAATATTTTAATATTTATATTTACCCAAAAAACTCAGATTTTTCAGGACCGCCAACTGCTATGAATCCTACTGGTCTTAATATTTTCCAGGGATCTTCGAACAAGTTTTGCTCTACTTCTCTATATCTAATATTTATTTATTTATTTGAAAAACTGCAGGCCTTTTTCAGGCCCTCGCAGTATCAACTTTCGTTTGTATGATCACAAAGAACTTCCGTTTAGCTTCTATTTTAAAAAAGGGGAATCGTCGAACACGTTTCTCATTGAACAGGATACTTTTACTAAATTCACAAACTGCTGTTTTCAACCTTTCGTTCACTTCACCGAAAAAGCCGAAAAACTCTGTACGATGAAAGAAAGCTCCAAAGAACTCCGAATTTATGGTAAAAAATAAGCACTAACAACACTCCGCGATTTTAAGCAGAAATAAACTCCGAAAACGCAGAATCCTAATTATAAGCTGGATTTCGTATATGTTGGTGCAGCTTTTAGATTTCGTTTTAACTTATAGGTAGGGTTCCGTATTTTTGTGTATTCTTTTTTAAATTTAAGGGTGTCTTTGGGTGTTCATTTTTTCAAAGTTCTCTGTTTTCGGTATCTATTTCTGGTGTCGACCAGAAATCAGGGTTTATCAGGGCTTACGTCGTAAAAAGCTATTGCACATCTATCGCGTTTTTACAACACACAATGCTATTCGCGCCAGTTATCACTAAGTGGCCCATGTAGAAACAACAATTGCAGCAGAAGGAAGCAGCCTCGCGGAAAAGGGCGGTTTGTTTTCGGGGTCAACAGAAATAAAGCAATTTTTCCAGTTAACCTGGGGTTTCATTTAATTCAAAAATTTCAGTTCGGAGTTTTTCAGTTTTACCAATTTCAAGAAAAATCCCAAGAAAAAAGGAAGCCAGACATCAGCACAGCGAGTGGTCATACCAAAGAGAATATTTCGCTCCTGATGACTTCAGCGGAGGCAGTGTAGCGATACGATGGTTGTGGAGTTCATGGAAGCCTAATTTAGGCAACACAAAATATGGATCCTTTTTGTTGTAGTTTACTCGACCCACTCGCCAATCTGCAAACAACTTTCCAAAAATATCGCATATGTATTGTCGGGTAGTTTTTCGAATACTTGTTCGGAATTCTTCCGCAGATCTGACTTTTTTGCTTCCATATCGCTAGATATGAAAACGCGGAATGATAGTGTTATCGACTTCTTGCAACCGGGAGGCGCTGATACGGCGTGCTCGTCCGCTCTTTGCGCCCGTCTTGCGTTTGTTTGCCTCAAAATGCGCTCACAGGCTGCTTTTACACTCTCCCCCACCACACGCACACACACACGCGCGCGCGTTCACACGCACACGCGCACGCACGGACGCACGCACACACTGACACACACAAACAACCCGTCTCGTCGAATTAACCACCAACACTGGCGCGGGTTTTACTGCCGCGTCAGCACGCTCTCTGCGTGTTCTTTGTGCTGTCCATCAATTGATCTTCCCCCTTTCTGTAGTACTGTTTGAGAAGCTCTGATAACGTAGCTCTATTTTCTATTTTTCACAATTTTATTCTAATAATACAAATTCGTGTACTGTTCCAGTAACCTCGGGTGTCCCACAGGCATCAATGCTTGGTCCGCTCCTCTTTCTTATTTACGTTAATGTTTTGGTGCAGAACTTGTCGCTCTTCTATTTGTCTTTTTTGCTGACGATTGCGTAATATACCGGAAAATACCTGACATATCTGACTCTATTCTTCTACTATCTGACCTTAATCGTTTATCACTGTGGTGTAACCAGTGGCTAATGGAGCTTAACACTAACAAATACAAATCGATAGAGTGTCATATGCTCCATCGGTGTGTCATACTTATCATCTAAACAGTAATCCCCTCGCTTCAGTGTCTGTTTACAGATATCTTGGTATTCATATAACTTGTAACCTTTCTTGGAAAATTCATATTGAATACGTAATTAACAGGGCTAACACTATGTTAGGATACTTAAAAATAAATGTTTTCCTCGCTCCGTTTTTATTAAAACTAACCATGTATAAAACCCTAATCCGTCCAAAATTAGAACATGCTGCTGCTGTGTGGGACGCCGCTCACTCGTCACTCATTGCTCATGTTGAATCCATTCAAAACCGCACAGCTCGATTTAGATTGACAAACTATCACCGCACTGTCAGCGTTACTACCACGAAAAATACATTAGGTCTGCCGTTACTAACTCACCGGCGAAAAATCTCTCGTTTGTGTCTTTTTCATAAAATATTTCATCAAAATGTTACCCTTCGTCATAAACTAATTACTCCACCATACTACATATCTGCTCGCATTGATCATAGCCATAAAGTTGGTATTCCAAATTTTTAAACTTCATTATTTCAATATACTTTTGCGCCACAAACATCTATAGACTAGAACCACCTTCCCGCCTCGATTGCTAACATCACTGATATTGTTATGTTTAAAAATGCTATTACTAATGTGTGCACTTTATAGTTAACATTTTACAGCTCTTCCCTCTTCAAAGTACTTACCTTGAGGGTATTTGAAATAAATAAATAAATTAGGGGTGTGCGAATATTCAAAATTTCGAATACCAATCGAATATTTTCCTTATTCGAAACGTATTCGATTCGAAAATTGCATATTCGGAAGTTCCCGAATTTTCGGCCAAGAAGCCGAATATTCCGGAACAAACCGCGAATATTCGCAAAAACCGCGAATATTCGAGGCAAGTAACGAATAATCTGCATGCCACGCATTCCCCTATAAATGTCTTTATTCGCTGAAAAAGGCATATGATGCTTGCGTTATCGGTCTGTTTCGTTTCTATCTGTCCGATGACAGCAAGACAGGATCAGTTTCGGTGTCTTTTTTACCAGGCCCTTTGTTGTGTGGCACTTTTATAGCAACATGTGACGTAATTGCGCATTCTATAAATTGATACAATAAAATAAACCTAGACAGTGAAACATAAATATAAAATAATTCTCGAGAGTGTTATCTAATATATATGTTTAAAAAGTAAAAAAAGAAAAAAAAAGCTACGTGCGATCTATTCGCACGCAGCTTTTTTTTCTTTTTTTTTCATAAAATATTGCCGTGGCATCGCCATTGACAACAACTCCTGCCACTCCCGCGCAGTCAAAACTAGGGACGTCGCGAACCTGCCCAGGTCGAGTTCGACCAAGTTCGGATTTTACGAACCTTCAACGTGATGGTCGACAAAGGTTCGACTGAAGTTCGACTTTTTGTGCCCATGCGCGAAAATTAAAAAAGCTTGTTGTCTCCACCTGGTGGAGGAAAAGTGCAATACTTGTTGAGTTTATTGGCATCACTGGTTCACATTAATGACTAATGAAAGCGGTAAAATCGCATATTTTCGCTTTTGTATAGTGTAAACATTGGTAACCATTTTATGAAATATAAAATAAAGTACTTTCTAAATTATTTGTTTCCCGACATTCGAAATATTCGTGTTGCAGCCGGGCAACACTCTCCATAAGTCGTACTTCAAACTTTACTGAAATTTCGCAGGTTTCCCGAGTGAAAGGGTCTTTCTACTGGCGGAAACGTCACGGCGCGTAGGGGAGCGCTTACTTTCTGAACAAGTTGAGCAGTTAATTTTCCTACCCTATAATTTGTAATGAGTGCATTACTAGAAGTATCTTTAGCCTGCTGCAGCCCAGTAAAATGCAGTTGCAGTGATCTATTTTAAAAGGCAATGAAACCTGCTGTTAACCTCTTGTTTTGACATTTTTATTACTAGACATATATTCGATATTCGATTCGATATTCGAAGCCCGTTTTCTGTCTTATTCGTATTCAATTCGTATCCGAAAATTTCAAGATTCGCACACCCCTAAAATAAATACGTGCTCGGAGAACGTTCCCATACATGAACAGGACCATGTAACTGGCACAGCAGCTACAAGATGGCGTGCTTTTAAGAAGAGCCTACTGTCAAAGTGCAAGACGTGAGCCAAATATGTCACGCATAAACTAAACCAGAGACAAGCCTCAACTTGCGATCCAGCCTAATACAATATTGATTACTGATCCAGACCTGAAAGACTTTCGCGCGACGGAGATCTTTCAGGCTGGTCTCCTCCAAGTCTGATTACATCAAAGTATCCTGCTCGGACCATGAACAACTTGGGGTTCGCGGTGCTGCGGTCGGCACCATACTTCAGTCCGAAGATCGCGCTTTCGCGCTCAAACAGTACCTCTTCGGCTCTTCATTGAACACCGAAAATTGGCGCCTAGCGTTGTTGCGCAGTTAAGTGCTACGTTTACGTCGAAAAGGCTGAACACTCAAATTTTTCCGTTGTTTTTACGCGAGATATTAGTTTCTGTTGGCATGAAACAAGTGCATATCTAATGGTGCTTCTCTAAAAATACATTAATTTTATGCAGCTTTATTGTTTTCTACTAGGTCTTCCCTTACTCTTGAAACACTGTTATCGAGGCTATACACACTTGGTCTCCAGGATCGAGTGTCGTGAGTTCACGGAACACACTCGATGTTGAGTGCGTTCTTGGGTGAGTGACTCTAAGAATTACCGTGTGGCACAGCACGAGTGACACCGGAGAGATAAGTGCACTCGCTACAAGTTACACTAAATTAGCCATTCTTACAGGGGTATTAAGCACCCTGTATACTCAAAATATTTTGCTAACATATTTTTTGTGTTCTTGGGCGCCCTTGGGAAGCTAATAAAGTCATGGGTCAATTAGTTAATTAGGTAACTAACGAGTAAATATTTCCACGTATTTCAAATTTTTCTCATCCTATATTAATGTTAAAAGATAATTTTACATCGCGCAATCAGTATTATAGTAAAAAAATAGCAAAAGCTTTTTTCCCAAGATTTTTGTGCATAGACATATATCATGCATACCGCGAGGTTGTTTATGTGACAGGAAAAATAAAAGTGATTATGATTATAATTATTTATAAACTTTTTCTCTAAAAACAAAAGTTTTTTGCCAAAGATTACCCTTTTTAAAAAAAAACACACAATTGAAAACAAAATTTTAAAAACAGCTCTTAACACGTTTGAGTACATTATTGAGAACACCGGAGAACAATGTAACACCCTCTTTTTGTTTTTGGAAGATCAAAATGAAAAGCACGTGGCAACATTTTATGAATCGTTACCTAATGAAATAATTGATCTATGACTAAACAAGGACCATGCTAGAAAAATTACTTTTGAGTATGCATATTTAGAAGTTGTTTAATAAATTAAAAACTGATTTGTGCCCATTCATTTAATGATCGCCGTGACACCGGAGCCTTAGCATGTTCTACAAAGAAGTACGTTCAGAATCTCGTCCTAAGCTTTAATAATTCAAAATATTTTAACCTGGCTCGTTTAAGACGTTCGTTCAGTCGTGGAAACCCGATCGCAGTGACGCTTTTTCCCGCACACATCACCATCACATTGGAGCTATCAGCAACGCGCGCGACCAAAAGCGTCACTCGTAGTCGGCGGTCAACGGCTGGCCAACCAACCGCTGACAACCTGGCAATCAATCAGGCGGTCAACGCCTGTGACCTAGTAGTCACCTGTCACCTGGTAGTCGCCTGGGCCAACGCAGGTGACTATCAAGCGTCTGGGATAGGTTAGGTGGCCTGGCAGTCGCTTGGGTCAACCCATGCGACTACCAGGCGTTGACCGCCTGCTAGTCGGCAGTCAACTTCGAAAGTGTTAGTTTTAGAATCTGGTGGCTCCTAACTTCCACTGTGCTTCGTAAACACAGCACCGCAGTTGTCGTTGCAACTGATGATAAGTAGCCAGTGTAACAGCTCGTGATATCACAGCGAGGCAAATCTTTGTGTTAATGTCGCGCATGGAAGCCATAAGAAGGCACCACGGAGAAATCTCGGCGTTGATACTGCACATAACAACTCGTTGAGCTAGACCCTATTTCTCAATATGCGCGTTGGATTTACCTGCGATGGCACAGGAAAGTGTAGCGCGGTGCAGAAAAGTCCAGGGCAGTGTACTTCCGATGAGTGACTTATTAATATATTATTAATAATATTGTGTGAAGGAGGTGCAGGTAGAACGAACGAACCCAATTTGAGTGTGCTTCGGACGCAGGGAATTGAAGAGGCGGACTCAGCACATGTTGGTTGAACTTTTCATAGCTGTTAATAAAAATGGCCGGGCCATACATGTAGTAGGTCACAATGAGAAACTTCCACTGCTTATTTGTACCATGTGTCAAGGATGGGTTATTAAAGGCAGACACGTCCGCACCTCCCTATATGGTCTTTATGTAATCCACAATGTAAACATGTTCAGCGGTGTTGACAACCATACCAACTCCGCTGGTGTTCTTGCAGCCGTAGCTGAGTCTTGCAACTCTCGCGCATGATACAGCATGTGGCTTGTGGCATGCACACCGATACCTTTACCACGAAGCATCTTTCTACACAATTGACGGATCTCACTATACTTTGCGTAACTTTCGCAAGAACTAACTGTGAAAGCTGTGCAGGCGCAAGCAGCTAGCCTTGACTGCTTTGACTAGAGCACTCACTGCATGAGCTCTCGTGCAGCCGCCGAGTCTTCATCCAAAGCAACTAGCTCGCGCTTTCAGCATGCGCTGCTAACAATAGCCCATGCTAGGTAAGACGAAGCATACGTGTTCCCCGCATGCGTGACGCCACCGTAAGTGTAGTTCATAAGAGGCAGGTGCCATAGAGTTATTATAATGTACGCCAGAGGTTCAACTGGCGCTAGTGTCCATGCGACTTCCGTGACGCAAATTGAAGCAGCAGCAACCAGTCTACTTTTGCGGTGCTCCTGCATTCCTATGGGAAAAGCGCGCATTTTGTCTCTTCGCCCGAAAATACCACGGAACATTTTGGTTATTTCGGTCTTACCGAATAGTATGTGTCTTAATTAACATTTTAAAAGCGTAATTGTCTCTAGTTAGCGCATTTTTCTTCATCAGTGAGCGAAGCTTAACTTCGCTACATTTCAGTCCCAAACGTGTGTTCCGTAGCTGCAGGTGTGTAAAAACAAGCGACGATTCGAAGCAAAATTACAAGCGAAAGGAATGTAGAGCGTGTTCAAGGGTCGCCAGCATTCCGGTGACGCTTGTATATTGATAATATGCCAGTCCGCGTCACTATATGAAAATGACCCCGTCGTGCATGAGCGATAGAAACATTCAAAACGTAGAAAATAAAGTCCGCGGGCTATGAAAGGTGTCTCTTCGTATTGTTTTCTCTGCCGGGCAGCTTTTATCGGGCACTTGTTCTCAAAGATTTCGAGCGTGCAGGTGATATTTTGAACGTAGAACAAGCAGCTTTCGCTCAGAGCAGAAAGAATAAAGCAGTACTTACTTATTTAAAATCAGAATAGATTTTTGATCCTACATGCACGTATATTTACTGATCCAGTGTTACTGCGTAGTTCTTGCCGTCTTTCTTAATTTCAAGATGTTCTTTCGTTCGTTTTGCACGTATATCCCCCATGCTGAAAAGCGCCGACGTCGTGTTCGCGCTAACAGTGTCCGACAGTGCACAAACAATACACGTACGAAGCCGTTTTAGCACCGTTTTTAATGCGATGAATTCGAAAGAAAAACACCGTAACTGACCAATTATTTCGTCGGCCTGACTGAGAAATGTTCCAAGCTACCTAGTACGTAAGAATTATTTGGGATATTTGCTCTTATGATCGAGCGCAGGGAGAAAATGCCCTCACTTTTTCCCATAGAAATGTCTTACCGGAAGTCAATTTTGGACTGGTTGCTGTCTGCTTCAATTTGCGTCAGCACACTAGCGCCAGTTGAACCTCTAGCGTACATTATAATAACTCTATGGCAGGTGCCAATGCACGAGACAGTTCGCGCCATCTTCTACTCTGCTCATCCAGACCCTTCGCGTGGTTGTGGCGCATGCAGAAAAACTACACATCCCACGATGCATAGCGGCCGCGGTTGTATAACGAAAATGGCTGTAACGTCGGTCTATAGACACTTTCACAAATTCAGGGCCATCTTGTAGCACGGATATCAGTCTAAAGTTGTGTACGCCAATGGTGCTTAAAACCTAGTACCTATTCATCATCAGCATATTTACGAAAGTTGCGGTGTTCTTCGCCGTGCAGTATTTTCTCTACTTGTTTGAGTTTCGATGGTGTCAAGAAAATACGGCTTCTGTACAAGGGGCTTAGCTGAGTAAAACTGTCAATAAAATGCGCGACAGTGTATCATCATGAGTTGTTTGGGTCGTGCCGAAGCTGATCATTTCAGGAATTTACATGGCATCCTCAAATACTTAGCGCGTAGAAGCTTCTAAGTCTCGGCACAGTGACATCGAACAACAATACAGCGAACTAAAGTTTGGAACGTTCAGGCGCCGCATCGGTACCCGTCATCAAATGCTTCATTCACATGTCACCAAGAGGCCGCCATTAGCATGTACAGATGATATACATTACAATGATGATAGTTATTGATGAGGCCAGACTAAATTGCGGAAAGGGCTTATTGCAAGCAGAACGCACTTGTTTGCGAGCTGGTGCAACCGTGGCCGCAAGCACGTGCAGCATGCACGTGAAGGTTAACTTTGACACGGTGCTTTCAGAGTATAGATCCTTTTCTTTGCAAACGACACCATGGCGGTGCTCCAGCATGGGCATCCCAGAAACTTCCGGTTCATAAAAAGAATGAACAAACCCCACCGGGAAGCACTTAAGATCTTGTGATGGTTATTTGGCGGGAGCCTAATGATTAACATGGGCCATTTTTATTCTATTAAACGACACCCCAATATAGTGTAATCATACGAAATTATACGAAACTTCATGCTGAATTTCTAAAGTATGAATGGCTGCGCTCCCATGCTAATGTGATGTCACTCCAGACTTGCAAGTGCCAGATCCTATGCCCCATTCTTCCGTGGGAACACAGTGCCGCCGACGCGCCGGAGCGTTCCATTTTACTCGCCACTGTAAATCTCACGGAAAAGTCTGAATTCGTGATAACCGCAGGAGAGTTCGCTTTCATTCACAAAAGCTTTTCTAGCGTAGCAACGGTGATAAAGCAGGGTCGTAGCGCTCACGGGCACGACAAAATTCGAAGGGCGCTTCAGTTCGGCGCAATCTTTGCGTTATGTTACTCCATAGCCTCCGCTGCTCTGAAGGCGAAGAGGAAAACGCAGTTTATGCACGCTTGGTTTAAAGTACAATACACTCGTCCAGGGAAGCACACAAATTTCAGATTTGTCGTGGAAGACGCTCCTACAGCCATTGACAGGGAGGTCTAAATCCCTTTAATACCGCTACATCAAACGTCGATGAAACAGTTTAACCAACAACTTTCCAGGTGAACACCAAAAGAACCAAGAAGCGCGAGCTGTTGGTTCTTTGTTATTTGTTATGCTGTGTTATGGGCTGTTCACACATGAAGCGGAGCGCTATAAGCGTAGCGCTTACCTCGCGCTAAGCGCGTGCTGAAGGGAGCGTTCACCAGCTTTGTATCTCACCGTCAAAACTGTTGCTCATGGCAGACGATAAGTAGCTGACGGCACGTGAGGAGCGCTACATTAGCGCTTCGCTGCATGTGAGAACCGACCTTTAGTAAGCACCGGGATGCGGGGAAAACAAGCTCGGCAAAGCGCCCCCTATAGTTCGATCTCCTGCCCAATACTCTCGGAGAATTATCTGTCGTATTTCAGGAGTAGTTAATAGTGCGCGCGCACAGCTTTGATCGGAGCGCAAGGTGTGAGAGTGCCCCTCCGCCTATAGCTTGGACATGGTGGGCTAGAAGGGGGAGGTATGACGATCGCGCTGGTGAAAGTGACACGGTGATTCAGCATGCGGAGTTGAGGTGGGTTATAGCGGGGCGGAGAGCCATCGATAAGTGGATAGCAGCGACACCCTGCACTACAGAAAACAGATGGTGAATGAATAAGTAAATCGAGGGGCTTCACAAGCCCACCATAGCTTCACTGCAGCCTGTCTTCATTGCGCCGAGCTCAATGGGCCCTACCTACTTTTGTTATGGCTAACAGACACGACCAAAACACTGTCGTGTCCCAGGCTGCAACACAGGGTATGTGTCTTTAAAGGGATGCCCGAATATTGGGGTAGCTTAAGTTGTACAGTTGGCCATATACCAAATAATGTCTGAAATGTCTGATGGTGAGGGCCAGTAGCTCGCTACCAGTCCTGATCTAATGCAATTGTGCAGGTGACAGAGGAGCACAAACCAATCAGGTTCCTACACCACTTTGAACAACTGCTGAAGTAGTCCGTCTACAGCGACGTCGAAGACCTCAGTAATGAAGAAGATTGATGCATTTTCAACTGAATGTGCTACGGCGCTAGTCTTGATGCAGCTCTTAAATGATTTAGCCGCGTCGAGACGCTACTGGAGTGCTACGGATTAGGGCTGACTGCCTTGAAGGCGATCGATGAGCAGTCCGAAAATCGCAGTAGAGTAAGGTAGGAGGCGTAGGTAAAAACTGAACTGACAAAAAAAAACTGAAGAAGCTCTCGACGCGAGGCTAACATGGTGATCTTGAATGGGAAAGGTCGATAGAGAGCTTAGTATTTTGCTAGAACAAGATATCTTTGGCGTTTTTCTTTCTTTCTTTGACAGCGGCAAACTCTGATAACATCAGTAGTGCAGTGGAATATGATTTTCCTAGGCATCTTCTTGGCAATGAAATGGCGCATTTGCTAATATCCTGGCTCAGCAAAACGCGGGGCGCCAAATCATTTTAAGCGCTAACTTTGTCACATCGCGTCCATATTTTAGGCCCCTCTGATCCTTGGACGTACAGCTTGATTCAGAGATGTAAAATGTTACCAAGTGCATGCGTGTTATATATCAATAGGTGCTATACATCATTCCACATTTGTCGTCAGAGCCGAAACGAGAGGCTCTCTGTGCGTAAATATTGTTCCTCTGCACTTTCCCTACCTCGTGAAAGCGCTGGTTCTGCAGCATATATGACAACGGATATATGATACTCACTGAAGCAAGAGTAGGTTAATAGAAAGCCTCATCACTGATAATTGCGTGGTGCTCAAAGCGAGCGCCAAAATAAATATATCTATCTTCGTTTTGTTTATGTTCGCGAACAGAAAGTGGTGCAGACTTAGTCGTAATAAAAAAGAGTGCACATATTGTTTACAAACAAAACAAAATTTATTCTCGATCCCACTGGGAACTTTGGTGAAGCGTAATTGAATACACCTTTATCTAAAAGTGTTTCGTGAAGGATTACCTCGGCGTTACTTGGCGACACCAAGAACAACCATTTTCGTGTAGATCACAACTGTCCACAACGTACAGAGTTTTCCCCTAGTCTTTTATGGCCTTTCCCGATACCAAAAGTCTCATCGAGACCTGTGGTATGCAGTTTCGACACCCTTATTGTATCCTATGAAGTACTTTTACGCATTCGCCGTTGGCTACAGTCTTTATGCGGAAAATGTCCATTCCGTTCCAGGTGTCTCCGCACCGCGAACCCGGGGAAAGTCTGGCAACAAGCTCCCCAACTCCCGGCTGGTGTCTATCGCCATGAGGACTTCGCCTCCCGACCCTTCGTACAAGAGGTACGCCTCGCACCTGTTCATGGCCTACGGACAGATTGTTGACCACGACATGTCCCTCAGCCCCGATTCCCGAGGAGGTACGTTAACGCTTCATTTTCTTTTTGTCGTTGGTTTGTGATCGTGTCAGAAGGAAGCAAGAAAGCTTCATTTTGTTTACCGAAACTGTAGACATCTTTCAATTAGAGGTGTACCGATTATACTCCGTTCTATCTCAAGTCCGACCGCTGCCCGCGCTATAGTTTGTTTGAGCAAACCAAACAGCACCAAAAGTTCATTGTCACGGCTTCCATTGCCTTTGTCCGTTCGCTTATATCGACTAGATCAATCTCGCAAAGCAAATGCGCAATGATCCTGCGTTGCTCTTTTTGTGTTTTCTCTGTGTGTCATTGTGTTAGCCAGTAATTGCCCACCCACAAAAACAACGAGCGCTGAGGCGATGTACTTTTTACGCTCGGATCCTGGCGTTGTCCGCGATCAAATTTAAATTTAAATGAAGTATAGAGCTTCGAGTCAAATAGGGCGGCGTAATTCATAGCCTTCACAGTGCTAGGGAACCCACGACACACCGCCTCTCCTTGCACTCTTGAAGCTACGGACGACCCTGCGCTATTCGTTGCATTATTCACACGCTCCTACCGGAAACCATACGGCGAGCGCCAGTGTTCCGAAATGCGTCTTTGGGGCCTCAGAACGCCAGGGGCACGCCAATCAAAGGGTGACATGGAAAATGCGCAGGGAACGCGCTATGACGTCATTGGTTGAGGTCCCGGGGAAGAAAATTGGGTGGGCCCGTTTGGCTGGTAAAGAAAAGGTACCAGGTGCGCATGAAGCAGACGAGCTTGCACACCGTATAGCCAGGCTACGTAGACGAAGGAAAAAATATTCTAGGCAGGCAGACTTCCCATTGTTGAATCTTTTGTGATAACTAGGCTGGATGAAGGCCACCCGTCAAGGTGAGCGAAATGCGGAACGTCAATCTTACACAAGTTCCTCAGTTTACATCCCTGAAGCCGAGCAGTCTGCAAACACGAGACAACGCAATATCCGTGGTTCGAATGCCATGCGCCAAGTTTCCTCCCTGAGCTCATTGCCATGCGGCATTCGAAGCACGGATCTCGCGGTGACTCACGTTCGAATTTGTATGCAGATTGTCGTTTCTATGACGTATAAGCAGTGTGACCCCGGCTTTAGCATGCACGATGGTTCTAAGACTGCAAATATAAAGATAACCCGAATTGTTTGCAAATTCAACAATCAAATCTGTCCATAAGACACCAGCTAGGTGCACGTGGAGCGAAAGCTTGCTCTGCAGAACACTGGGGTCATGGGTTCAATCCCTAACCCTGCCCGTTTCGATCTGGATGAGCATCGTACCGGCGTGCGGTCGCGTACCACAACTGCGTGGTGCACGTTAGAGGCCCCAGGCTAGCAGTTGTACCGCACTGGCTAAATTGCTCATCTACAGCTGAGACACCAGATGCCCATTGGGGCTCACTAAATTCCTGCTGTATAAACATACACAAAACACAATTAAAATGTTTTGCTTTTGCCAGAAAGAGATAGATATACGCAACTAAGCTTCGTTCCACCTTGATGCATAGCAACAGCGAAGGAAAGAAGGCTCAGCTCATCGCTTTCGTTGTTTCTCTTGCTGCACGAGAATTCATGAAGTCTAGGTGCATCCTGTAACCTTCGCTGTGGTACAACATGAAGGGATCAAGCAACGCGTTTCTAACTATTTCTAGACCTGCAGAATCTGCTCTTGAACCCCTGTATGAAACTTTAGTAACGCTGTAAAATTATGGCTAGAAAACCAAAAGGTCAAATTAGAACGAAATAGAGATGCAAAAATTAAAAATCTGTGCACCATTTTTTTATGACGCTTTTGGCGTAGATCAATAGGGGAACGAAACGAAAAGGACGTGGAATTAGCGCGAGCAACCTTTGTAACTTTTAAAGCCCCATCTACATGAGGCGTTTTAAAGAGCCTCATCTGCGTCGGCGTCGGGGCGCGTCTATCAGGACCACTTGCAACAACACGACGCGCGCGAGCCGCCGATGTCTCATACTCTGTTTCACCTCATGATGTACCGCAGGAAAGGCTACAAGCGCGAGCTCCTTGCTCTGGGGCACATCTCGGTGGCACAAGCTCTCGTGACTTAAGAGCAGCTGCAAACGCTATGAGCTCGCGCCTCTAGCCTTCTCTAAGGTACAACATAAGGTGAAACGAAGTATATCTCGGAAATATTTGGCGTCAACGCCAGGGATGGTTTGCTAAACAAAATGTGGGTTTCTCTTCCGCGGCTAAAATCCCCCGCAACCGGGATTTTCTGGTCGCATCAACGGCTTCATGGGGAAAACGTACCTATAAAAAACTCCAATCAACTATTTTAAGCAACGTTGTTGGCTAAACATAGTTTCAGCTTAAGTCCAGACGCAGCCTATGCTACAAGCGGGAGCATGTGTCCCTGAACAGTGCTTGCACTAGCTGCACGAGCGCGCGTGCTTGGCAAGGACGCTGAAAGCCCTGAGCTCGCTCTTGTAGCTTCAGCTACGCTCACACTTATGGTGAATACGGAGTATAGCCTCGTTTCCGCAGGTAGCAGATCAGCAGTGCTGCGAAAGTGCGTGCCTTCGTCTTCCACCTCATTCGCACGCACTCGCGCAAGTAGCTTTAACTGCGTTAGAGCACCGTGGAAGCTACACCAGCCTTGACTTTGCAGCACAAAATAGCTGACGCCGAGACAAAAAATATGGCTGCTAAACTTTCGTCCTCGCTTCGATTATTCAAGTCCGATTTTCTGGCCAGAAAAAGAGTGAACAGGGTTGAAATGTTGGTGAAACGAATTACATGTGTGTGCTTTAAAATCGTCATGTGAAGTTATTTCTAAAAAGATCGTGTTAAGGAGAACAGAAATAAGACACAACACGGAAAATTTACGTCTGCTCAAGCGGAATGGACAAAAGGCTAGGTACTTCCTGCCCTCTCAGCCGGTCCCGTTACTGAAAAGTTCCTCTTTCTGTCATTCAAACCTCGGGAAAAGATACCTGAATTCACCAGCAAATAGCCCTGAAGAGGTGTGCCAGGCAGAAACCAATCAAAGTCACTCGGCGCGGAAGTAAGACCGGGTTCCGATACCCCCATAACGGGACCTGGCTCGGATGTTCCAGAAGGCTCCTCTGAAACATCCGAGTCAGGTTTTGTGCAGCAGCAGCAGCAAGCTATAGACGCTTTCCAGCAGCAGTGCTTGAGCGCCGCCGTAACCGACCTTCAGTTTTTGTTTCCTCTTATTCTGTTCGCTTCACTTCATCATCACCACAGCGGGACAGGTCAGTACCACTTTAGATTCTACTGTATCCTTCTCCCCAGCAAATGCCTTTGTGGAGGCTCGGCATCTCAGCAAGAGAAGAAACATGTCGCCAATGGCGGCTCTAACCTGGGGCTAGTTTAAAGCGTCTATACGACAGTTTTGGGATAAATAGTAATTTCTCTTACGTAAAATTAAAACAAAAGATTTACAAGTTCAAAAAAAAAAAAAAAGCTTCTGTGCGCAGAGGCAGTGCACCGTAACCTGATGGTTGTCGCCGCTTGTCCGACGTGTTAGGCCTAATCGACCTCGCTACGCTACGCAGCTCCCGACCCGACGCGTGCTGGCGCACGTCCCTGCGGGGTCGGTCGGCCTTTCCACGGCTGACATATAGAGAGACGCGGACGCCGACGAGCGCGTAAAAGCCCGCTCTTATGGTTGTACCTTAGTAAAAACAAAGATTTCCATACTGTAATGAAGATGGAGACAATACTCCGGTTTGATAGGGGGTTTTAGTGGATCCTTCCGATACCTCCGATATCCTCCATAACGATACCCGATAACGATACGATGCATGCGCAAAGGTGGCGGCAGAGTTACGGGTATCGTTGTCGGAACCATTGGTACGATTTACTAAAACTCTTCAATATTGCTTCAGGCGAAGATGTGAGCAATAATCATGTACCCAAAGGCAGCAGGAACAGTCAAGCACACTTTTTCAGGCAGTCTCTTCTCTAGATATCAATGTCGTACGCAGTGCGTCACTCTACCAATGCCGTGAGTATAATGCAACTAAACGCTGCTGCTTGCCACTGATCGGCGCTCCATTCGGAACAGTGCTTAGTTTTGCTCTTTCCTCGTTCAATGTCCCTTTAAAGTAAAACACAGTTTAGCTGCGGTGCTTTTAGGCTTACGTAGCTAAATCCCATCTCAGATGGTGCGATTCTACTTGCAATTTTCGGCTGCAACATATCGCTCGTTCGAAAAAAAAAAAAAGAACGTGAACTGCAGCTTGTGGTTATGTTGTGTCCATAAGTTTTTTGGTCTCCGAGCGAAGTCGGAATTGATAAATGTATTAAGTAGGTCAATATGGGGTGAGAATACAAATTCTGAAAAAGTCAGACAAAAGCACCTCTAAAACACAGACAACCGTAAAGAAGAAATTTATACTGACATTTTAAGTGTTGGTACTAAAACACCTTTTTTTGTGTGTAACGATTTTGCAATCACAATATTAAAAAAAAACTTGTTTTTTTTGTTGTTGTTGTTGTTTTTTTTTTTTGGGGGGGGTAGGGGTAAAATAAGTCTGGAAGTTTACATACTCATTCTTAAAAGTATCCTTTTAGCGTCGGAACGGTGGGTTCATTCATAAATTCACAACGTCTTTGAAGCCGCCAGATTATTTTAATAAAAGTGCACACAATAGGACTCCCAAAATTTAGCTACATACAAGAAAGTACCTCTTGTTTATTTACTTGTTTGTTTTTTACCGGCTTTAAAAACGCTAAATGACCTTGGTGAGCAAGCGATGCATCGATCCGCACGTCTAACATAAAATCGGTGTTCTTAATTAAGGGTAAAACACTTTGAAAGCTGACCCTCTTAGAACTCAAATTATAAATTGCACATTTTTAGGCCGCTCCCGCGACATTACTACCTACCGCCCGCCATAAAGGATACAGCCATTAGCATCTACCCCTCCATTAAGTAGCTGAACTGTCACCTCGGCAGCTCAGATGATTAAGCGGCACTAACGCATTCTACACACTCGACAACTAATTTGCACTTTATCATAATTCAAGCTCCTAGGTGATCTTATTCTAACCTGAATTAGATTATATCAACAAATACGACGAGATCAACAAGCGCAGGAATTTCAATTGAGGGATTTTAATTGATTTTTCGCCCCTGCAGCCAACGGCTCCCTGCTCCAGTGCTGCGGAGACAAGGCGTCCCCAGCCTGCTTCCCCATCAAGCTGTCTCCCGACGATCCGTTCTTCGTGCCCTTGGGAATCCGCTGCCTCAACGTGGTGCGCTCTTCGTCGTGCACGGACTGCTCCGGCTTCCGTGAGTGGCACGCGCGTCTATAGATCTTTTCCACAAGGGTGCCGCCATCTTGAATTGACGTCCCTTCCAGTATGGGCGAAAACGCTGTTTTGCCGCGTTGCCACGCCAATAGGAGGTATTCACTGGCCGCCATATTTGAGGTCACTGTTTAGAGCGCATGCTCAGAACGAGCTCACATTAATAGGCTGCCAAGACCAGCAATCTTGATGGTGCGGGGTGCACGTTGCAAAATAACTGTGGATGCTAGCCATCAGCACGTGCTCAGCATTAGCGCACACAGATATGGCCGCCAGTAAATAGACCCTATAGAAGGCATTTAGGATATAAGTGTAGCCGTCACACATTTTCGTTTTGCCTCCGCTCTATTTTTACCATTTGCAGGTTGAAACGTTTCATTGTTTTTTCGCCGCCCCTACCGGATATACCTATTAGGCGGCTGGGGATGAGAGTACACGGAAAAGGTCTATAGACCAACTCAACTCACTGACGTCACGCCTCTGTGGTGGCGCTGCTGTCGGTACTGGGCATGCGCAGACGCTTCACTCCCCGAATTCGGTTTCTGCGCACGCGCAGTGCCCACACCTGGTGTGGGCAAACACGGGCTTGTTTGTAGACACTGTGCTGATGTATAGACCTTTTCCACTCGGCCTCCACCAGCTTGAATGGCGGAACTTGTGATATGAGGAAAAACCTTGCTTTCGCCCCGCCACAAGAAGGTGCGAATGCTTTGACAGTAACTGTTACTGTTCCTTGTTGTTTTTTTCAACTCCTGCATTGTTTTAGTTATTTAAGAATGTAATGTCCTGCTCTTTTTCTTTTTTTTTCTCAGCCCGTATATCCGATATTTCAATGACGCGGGAACAAAAATAACTAAATGTTTAGCGTTGTCTATAGGTCGATTTGGTTTTTATATTTCCTACTTTCTGGCACAGAAAGATCTAATGTTATGACGGTCAGAGACTTGCAGTAACAACCTCTGCATCTTGAATTCGTTAAATGTAAGCTAATTACACGGTTCTAGAGTGCTCAATCGTTCTCCTCAACAATTAGCTTTAAAAAAAGTTAAACAGTATTCCACTGGTGCGCTTTGGTTTTTTATCGTAACGCAATGCTTCCCAAACAATTGCTACTCTGCAACCCACAAAAAAAATATCGCGTCCTGATTTGTTTTCTTAAGATGTCACAAGCTTCTTGAATTCAGCGCATAAGGTGTATGTATGTCTGTAACGTGTGTAATGCTTGTGTGTAATGTGTGCAATACGCAAAATTCACGTTAAAATGTTAGTTGACAGTTAATATGGCCCGAGTGAATCAACAGGGTTAGAAACTTCCGAAGATGAATACACAAACCAAAATTAATTACTGTTCCTCGTGACTAAAGCCACCTTTTTCGCTAATGCAGTTTCTCTAAACGAGACCGGAGTTTGTACACCGCTACTTTTATTTTTTACGTTTTTGCAGGGAAGTTACGTTCGCATTTTCTTTTAATTTCCCGAGCCGCTTCGCGGTCCCCGCTGCATCTGTCGCAACCTTCCCCCCCCCTTGGAGGCGCGACAGACTCTTTCGGAAGCACTGTCGTAAGGTGTCAATCCTTCGAAGGCATGTGCTTAATTGTATCTGTCGCAAGTCCGAGACTTGCGACACGTTACAAAACAGAAAGCAGAGACACGTTACGAAACAGAAAGCTCTCTTTCGCGGCCTTGTCTACATTATCCAAGTCGGTACTCAAGGCTTATGAGCAACCTTGGGGAAGGCACGGGCGCGGGCGTGTTGTTCCATTGTACCAAGGGGGTCGTAAATAAAGCATTTACGGACCATAAATTATCGCGCCCCGGTTTTCACAGCGTTGCACTCAATTTATGAAGTCTGAAGTTGATTTCTAGGCGTCTACTACAGCTTAAATATTCATTCTAATCTTTTATTTGCATGCACTCTATTGCAGGAGGGCAACAATACAATGGAAAGCGCGACATAAATCATGATCATTCGTCTCACTTGCCGGGTTCAAATTATTGTCTTTAACCAGCTCGTCTCGCTTTATTTGCTTTGCAACCATCGTCACCGCCACAATTTAGTTTGATTGGCCTTAACGTGAAATAGGTTAATTGGATCTTAGGATGATGACGAAAACAAAACGCATCGACACGGACGAGTTGCGAGGGTAACGTCACAGACAGATGAGACGACACGGACATCCCTAACATCACGCTCAGAAGTCGCGTATACGGTGCGTAGATTTTTCCTCCGCCGCATTTAGCGGGGAAAATTTTCGACTGAGCTTACCGGGGAAGTGTTTGCGCTGCATTTATGATTTAGCGGTAGCAAGTAACGTTACGGTGTAACGGTGTTACGGCGTGGCAGGTGTCATGGCGTCTCGTGGCAACGCTCCACCTGCGAATTATTCTGTGTTCGGATGAGTGTGGCTCGAGCCCAAGGCCGCGGTCTTTCCACACTGGTCAGGCAAAAAATTGACAGCGAAATTTACCTTCAGTGTTTTACAACACACGAAATGGAGTTTTTAAGGAGCGATTGCATTATTTGTATAGACTTCGTTAAACAGTCGTTCCGAGCACGAAGAACGTATATTTGTATCAATTTCGTGGGAAACGAAATCGGTGCGTCATGTGAGCGGGAAGGGTGTGGGAAAAGGGAGAGGAAAAAAAAGTAGGAAGGAGAGGGAAGCCAGGAAGGGGAAGGAGGCAGAAGTGGAGGGGGGGGAGAGGACTCTTTACACGAGGTTCAGGATAGATATTGGGAAAGGGAGGGATTGAGGAAATATGTTTTACGTTACGTATTTCTCCGCCACATTTAGCGGGAAACGGATTTGCTGTGCCAGATGACCAAGGAAGGGGTAGGAGGAGGGAGGGAGGGTACCGTAGAAGCATGGGGAGGGATGCGGAGAGAAAGGTAGGGGAGGGGAAGGAGGAAGAGGTAAGTTGGAAGAGAGGGGAGTGAGAGGAGCTATGTGGAGAAAGAGGGGAGATTGGGTGGACAACTTAGGATAGGGGAGGAACGGGGAGAGAAAGGGAGGAGAGGAATAGGTGAGGAAATTGGTGTGTAATGTGACATATTTCCTCGAAAAATTAGCGGGGAAATCGAATTGCTGTACAGGTTACTTTACATCAGGTCACGTGACGTCGATTTCCCCGCTAAATTTAGCGGAGAAATTGAATCGGTGCTCGGGTCACGTGACGTCTATTTCTTCGCTATACATAACGGGGAAATTGAACTGGCGTATAGATAGAGAATTAGAGCATTAAAAGCACGAAGAACTAGTAGAAGAGGTACGTACAACACAGAGCGCTCTGTGGTGCGGTCCTTCTACTAGTCCTTCGTGTCTTAGAGCCTTTAATTCTCCCCTGTGTAACACAAACTCGCCCAAGTTGGTACCCCTCTGGTGTTTAAGTCACGTGACATCAATTTCTCCGCAAAGACTAGCCGGGAAACTGAATCGGTATTTAAGCCACAAGACAACAATTTCCCCGTTATATTTAGCGCGAAAAGCTGAAGTTGTATTGGTCACGTGACGTCAATTTCCCCGCTATATTTAGCGGGGAGACTGAATTGCTGCTTAGGTCCCAAGACGTAACTTTTTCCCGCTAGATTTAGCAGGGAAATTATATTGGCGTATAGGCCACATGGCGATAGGCGCGTGAAGTGATTCCCCCCCCTCCCCTCCCCACCTAAATTTAGAGGAAAATGCACGGACGGAGAAAGTGTTGGGATTGGGGTAGCGTTAAAAAGCTTTTAAGAACTGTCAGTAGACATGTTGAAAGCATTCATATGCGTGAGGCAAACATGCCGCGAACATTCTTGAGGTGTGTCCGCAGGCAAAGTTGTCATCACGTTCGCAGCAAACACCGTGTCTGTTGTTCGACGTGCGAGCAGTCACTGGGTACCGACCGCGTTGTCCGTGCAGACGAGAGGCGACTGGTGAACCAGCAGAGTTCCTTCCTGGACGCCTCGATCGTCTACGGGACGTCGGAAGAGGTCCTGAGGACGCTTCGGGACCCTTCGAACCCCGAGCTCTTGCTCATGCCCAAGGGCATCCTTCCGCCGAGTCTGAACCCGGACGCCGACGGCTGCAGTGACCCGAGGTCCAATCAGTTCTGCTTCCGGGCGGGCGACGGCCGGGTGAACCAGCAGCCGGGCATCGCGTCGCTGCAGATCCTCTACGCAAGACAGCACAACAGGCTGGCCAAGGAACTCCGGAGGTTGCACCCGCACTGGGACACCGAGATTGTCTTCCAGGAGGCCAGGCGAGTCCCTCTAGTCTGCGTTCCCAGAGGAGTTCCGGAACTCTTTCTGTCTTGCATCTTGATCCCCGGGACCTATATCTAAAAAGAGGCAGGAGAGGTGGCAATACAGACGCCTTCATTGTTATCGTGGCTTTAATTTTTTTATCTAAACACATGACTTCGTTTACCAGGAGAAACAAAGAGTCAACACTAGTTCCTGACGCAAGAAGATAGCGAGTTGGTGACATAAGAAGTGTCCAGCGGTAAGCTTTGTTCTAAGATTGGTTTCTTCCCAAACCCCCAAAAGTTCAGTCTTGTAGGCGTTACTAAAACAAAAGATAGTGGTCGATGACAATTACTCTTGAGTAAAAAGTACTAATTTAGATTACTTTATTACTTGAGAGTAAAAGTAATTTATCTTTACTTGAAAAAGAAACCACTGCTTCTACAATTACTTCAAACTTTAAAAATAAAACATTCTACCGCTTTCAAAAAGGGCTTAGCTTAGTGTTACTTTTTGGGTTACAATGAAAGGATGACAATATTGTAACCTTCTCAGTTCACCACTTTTGCTTGACAATCCTTCCCTTGGAGACATGGTTTTGTAGTATCTTTATTTGGAGCTTGCGAAAACAAAGAATGCAACTAGGAAAGGGACGGGGAAAGTTTCGTTTTACTCTATGAACTCGATAGGGAATGTCGCTGGGTCCGAGAGCTTGTCAAGCCGTCTATCGCGGCTTTTATTCTCAGCCCCATCATCACCTGCAGTGAGAATTGAATATAAACTGTTTATTAATATCATCACTATTATTATTATTTTTGAAGGTAAACGTTCGACAGCCCTCTGCCTGGTTAGGAATAGACATGAAGCGAAAAATAGAGACTCTAACCAAAAGTTTAATAAACATTTACCCGACGTTTCGGGACCAGCTCGGTCCCTTGCTCACGGGTGAGTGACGAACAGAAAAGAAATTATTATTATTATTATTATTATTAATAAAGATAAGCCACTACGGGTACAAAAGCGGGGTTTCAGGTGCTCAGTCTATGACCTACAGAACATCGTCGCTCAGTCAATATTGAAGCATCCCTTGGAGCAAACAGGATGTAGCTAGTTGTGCGGAGTTCCAGGACTAGCTGACAGATGGCGCCAGCGTGCCAGTGTGTTCCATGCTGTCTCGTCGAATGCGCTCACTATTATCATAACGTACTCGGTCACAGTTGTACCAGACTTTATCGCGATTCAATCATTTTCATCAGTTTGTTTTTTACACAAACATTTAATTTCGATGCGTAACAACGGTTTGAAACGTGGATTATTTAGAATATTAACAAGCAGGGTTAAACGGAAGGCTGGCCAGGTTATCAAGGTTTAATTTCTTGACGGCGTTCAGCTTAATCTTGTTTTGTTTATGACTAGGCTTTCTTGTTTTGGAGGCTTATTTTTCTTTACAATCGGGATGTTTTCTTCTTTTTTTATGGGGGGGAGGTATTTTATTTATAGATTAGTTGCTCTTTTATGTGAATTTGTTGTTTCGGTCAAAAAACATAGGCGTTAATCGGGGCTCATGTTCTAAAGCCTAGTACACGGGCGGGGTATTTCTCAACCTTCATGTAACATGCGCCTACCTGAAGACTTTGAAAAGATGTGAAAATTAAACGTAATGACTGGTATCGTTTTGAACAAAGGGGCAGCGTCGCATGATGTCCGGTTGGGCATGCGTTCCGGGTTAACACGAAATAACGCCGGAGATCGAAATATTCTTTGCGAAGAAGCTTAGCTTTTTGTATATATATTCGAGAACAGCTTGAATTCAGTGGTCTTTCGATTTTCCCCGGTTTTGATGAAACCGAATAGGAGGTTAATCTTCGGGGTTTGTCGGTATCTAACGAAAACACGGTACCCCGTTTATGACTCCCCTTTGCAGGCGAATCCTGATTGCCCAGCACCAGCACATGATCTACTCGGAGTTCATCCCCATGATGCTGGGGCCCCTGCACAGCGCAGCCCTGGGTCTGAGCTCCGGCATGGAGTTGCACCCGACCGGCGTGTGGCGCAGCAAGTACGAGCCCAAGCGAGACCCCGCATCATGGTGGAGTTCACGACGGCAGCGTACCGCTTCGGACACGGCCTCATCGACGACTTCAGCCTCGTCGACCATCACGGAGGAGTGGCCCCGTATTCTCTCTCCGACCGCTTCTTCAACGTACAGGAATTCTACAACAAGGTGATTGTTCGCCGGCAACTAGAACCGCGTAGCGAGGGCCGTGTTTAGTAATGCGAAAGCATTAACTGTCCCATGGAGCGACCAACGTTATCAGCTTTCGAAGCCGCGCCAAACGGCACCTATACTCCCCTGTCCCATGGAGCGAAGCCTGTAGTCTGGAGCAGCGAATTGATGGATAAGCTCCCACTGGCTGACGTGCGGCATAGTTCCAAGGAACTCCACCCCACACTCCATGGCGCTGCGGCCTCCGCCGAGAGGAGCAGAAGCGGCCGCGGCGCAGAGAACGACAGGCATGCTTTCGCATTCACAACTCAGTAACATATGCTAAGCGCCCTCGGAATTTTTGTTTATTTATTTCGTAGGACCTCAGGGTTCCAGGCATTAGAGAGGGGAGTTATTAGTAGGGGTGAGCGTCGATTAGAACTTTCAACCGATTAATCGCCACACTTCAATCGATTAATTGGTCTCGTTCATTTTCATGCAAATTATTTTTTTATACTTTTTTTTGCCATTGTTGAATATGTGACAAACGGTGCAATACAATTTTGATTTCGAATCAACCTCAATGTGAAGTATGGCAGTTCAACGACACTCACACTCACAGGTCATTATTTCAGATGCATGAAGCAAAGATGTTCGTTGATATTCTCCCACAAGAGCGACCTCCTTAATTGTTCGCAATAGTCTCCGCTGCTCTAAACGGACACTCAAACAGCGTTGAACTGGCCGGGACTCATGTAACCTTCTGGTGTTGTCAGCAGTTACATATCTCGCCCCTACGGTTTACTTAGGATAAGATTTACCTAAGCTTTGCCGTTCATACGGGTGCGCTCGTTCACGTCCGCGTGGTGAAAGTTTCGAATGTATACTTTATTTTTTGTTCGTCAAAATTTTACAGATTAACCGGTTGAAGAAATTAATCGCGTTTAAAGCATTAATGTGGTAATAGGTTGGTTAATCGATGAATTGCCCAGCCCTAGTTATCACGTATGCGGTATGCGTTATTCAACGTACAGATTTGTAATTAGTGACGAGTGATGTGACGTAACGACATTAACCTTTTTCTCGCTGAAAAATAATTTCAATTGGAGCTGGACTATGAAAGTGGATCCAACTGGATTAGTTTGACCTAGCTAGATTAAGTATACTTTGCTGCTGGATTGAGCTGAATTAAGCATATTTTCAAAATGGATTCCACTAAATTAGGCATACTTTCAAGCTGTATCCAACTAAATCAAGTATTTTTTTAGTGAATTTAGCAGAATGAAGTCTTATATCCAGCTTGATGCCGCTCTACTGAGTCCAATTTTCAGCTGTACCCAGTTCGAATAAGTACAATTTTGAGGTGTAGCCAGCAAGGGCTAGCTGTCTTAATCCAGCTCCAGTAGGGTTGATTTTCACCTGGGAAAGCCCGCCCAGGTAAAAGAAATTTTGTTAAGCCTCTGAGGCGCGCAAACCCTTGAGACCAAACTTCACGAAACCTGTCATTCCGCTTGTGCTCCAGCCTTGGCAGTGCTTTCTTTCGTACAATCTTAGCTGAGTGTTTCTAGCATGCTGGCCTTGGATTTATTCATCGCCACGCGCGCATTGGCTTAAATCTCAGTCACACCGGGGAAACTCTGCATGAGAGTTGTAGCAGTGTGCATGCCTAAAACCAGCAGAGAGTAGTGTATGTTAAAGGTCCAGGGTACCAGTCGAAATACGCTCGCACAAAATTGGAAAATTTCCTTTCCAGAGCAACAGTCCGTCGCAACATTTCCAGACACAGTAAATTGAGTGTTGACCTGGGTCGTGACCTTTCAAAGTAACGAAGTGTCCGACCGACAGAGATCTGAAGATCACTATGAGATAATTTTGGCGGGAAAGAATGGGCGTTATGCGTACCATCGCTTTCACACCGTTTAGCGTCCTGTGACAGCTTGGCAAATACATTTAAACATCAGCATGCTATAGTAACTGATTGCTGGTATGGTTGCATGTCACATCTCTTCTCGTTACGATTCTGCATGGTAAATTTACGTTGCGTTCGCTGAGCCAAAAGTGACTTTCACTCGTATCTAATCTAATATATAGGTGACGCAACAACAAAAATTGGTAGAAAAATTTTATCAAGAATCCAACATCGGGGCAGAAAAAGGAGCAATAGAGCTGCAGTAGAGAGCGTGGAAAATCTCATCTCGTTCATTTTCTTCTCCGAGCCTTTTATAAGAATGCTTCAGAACACCAACGTTATTATGACCAAACACTGATTTATATTTAAGTATAATAAAATAGAAATGCAGGATTATGGTCAAGATATGCGCCAAACAAGCTATCAAATTGTTGTGTCTTTTTTTTAAATAAAACGCGAACAAAACGGTGGTTACTTATTGTGCAGTGTTCTAACCGGAAACTTTATGTCTAAACTACCGGTCACGACATATGTGCTACCCTTGCGTGCATCTAAATGATGTGGAGCGATTTAAGAGGTTCGGGGAAAAGCTGTGAAATAAAAACGAAGGCTTAATTTTCCGGCCTCTGGATAGCTAATAGGGTTACATCTCTACAGGATGATGGTTCAGCACATTTCGGAACTTATTCATTTAATTTCACCGCCACAAGACATTCGACTCCAGACTGTTGGTACCACCTCCGCTACTGTTAACCCGGCTTTTTTTGTTTACTATTGTTGTGTTGATATATGAGCATCCACTTTGGCCACCCTTTCGTATCTTCATACACACATACACGTATGTACATATAAAAAGGAGGGCGAGAACGCCTGAGTTTTCGCTCAATAGCCTTCCGCGAACAAGGGGTCGTGTATATAAAGAATTCTGCGCAGCCGCAACTCATCATCCGTTCGTCCCTGTTCTCAGTCTCACGACCTGTGTGATTGAGTAAATATACGGATTCTACGTAATGTTTAAAGTGCGTTAATTCATTGCAAAAAAAGAAAGAAGAAGAAAAAAAGTTAGACATTTCCGAACGATCATTTTCCGCCCAAAGATAGCGCTAGAGGTCCGAACCAGATGACAAAGTTTCAGGCCGAAGGGATATATCTTATGCGAAAGTTATGTGACTTTCTGAAAATTCCACTGAGAAAATGGGGCCCATTTTCGTACATTTTGGTTTCTGGCACCATAGAGCTTCATGAATTCGATAGCTCCGTTGGCCGCCACTTTCTTATTGTAATTTTCAGAAAATCGCTAATAACTTTTGAATAAGATAAGGGGTTTGGACTGAAAGTTTGGAATTTGGTTCAGGACTGTGGCGCTACCTTTGGGTGGAGATAAGCCTTCGGCGACGCGCAGTTTATTTTTGAGGTTAAAAAGAATTCTGTAGAGTATTTTCAAGGACACCCTGTGCTTTGTTTTATAGCGCATGAAAAGGGGCCTGCCGCCTTAGATTTGAGTGCTGCAAACGGAACTTTTTTTGGTTCACCCTATTTTGATGTCGTACCTTCTTCTGCAGATATAATGTTGCGAGAGACTTTAGAGCCACAAAAAAATTATACATCTTCAAGATTTTATCTGTATATTATATAGGCATTGTTGGTTTTACTGGTTCTACACTGGTAGCTTTAAAAGCAGCGAAAGCAGTGAAAATATAGCCCAAGAACCGACAAAAAAAGAGACATTTTCAGAGTTAGGATTTTAAAGAATGCTATAAATTCCCCTTCATTGTCATCATGAAGAGTATTAAACTTGTATGATTTGCATATTCTCAAATGCTACTAGATATCGCTTCAATAATTATAAACAAAGCACACAAGGTAATGCGGCCTGCAAGTTTGTCTGCTCCTTGAACACCCCGTTCGGTTTCTTTTTTTTTTTCAATTGCGTTTACGTGCGTCTGTTTGCCTCCGACCTCGGCGAATGAGAGGGCGAGCTTGAGCTGCCTCGTCGTCGCGCGTTATAAAGTAAAGAAAACGAAACTCCTCGAAGGCGAAACCGAAACTGAACTCGGGAGGAGGAGGAAATATGGGGAGGAAAAGGATACCGGAAGTCACGTGGCTGTGTAACTATATATATATATATACAGTCAAACCTCGATGTAACAAACTTCTATGCAACGAAACCCCTGATGTAACGAAGTACATAACTTTTTCTAACCGGAAGTGTATGCACGCCATGTATTTTGACCTCTATGTAACGAAGTCCCGTTCGCCAAAATTTCGATGTAACGAATTTCATACACAATTCGTCGCAAACTTTCGGGTCGCAAAGGAGATTTTGGGAAGCACATGTACTGAAACGGGCCCCCGATCAAGCGCTTAAGGTGAAACGGGCCGATTCTGGCGAGTGGTGTACAGAACGGCCACTGGAGGACACTAGAGCCGCCGCCGTTTCGTCCGTCGGCTTCGTTCGCGCTGCGCAGTTCGTTTCGAGGCCTAACTAAAAGCGCGTTTTCGTTGTCCTGGGTGATGGAGCTTTGAAGGCGATGGAGCCGCCGCCGACAATGTCGACATCGACAACTTTCTATAAGCAGACGCTGCTGTCATTACAACGGAGGAAATGACCAACGAGGCGATAGCTAGCGATGTTCGTGAAAACTCTGGAGACGGGGACGACATCGAGCCTGATGAGCAAGACACCTGCGATGTGAACAGTAACCGTGAAGTGGTGGACGCGATCGATGTCTTGAGGTGGTTCGCGAGCACACAGCAAGACGAAGACGCGATGCAGGCCGTCTGTCTATGCGAACATCACGTGATGCCAATAATAATGCCAAGAGTGGCCCAGATAAAGGTGACTGACTACTTTCAGCCGAAATAAAGACGTCCTCGGTGAGTTTTGTGCGCCGGAGAAACATTTGTGGAAACATTTTTTAACGTTGGCCCCGAATTCTATGTAGCGAAATTTTAATGTAACGAAGTAAATTCCGAATTTTACCGGCTTCGTTACATCGAGGTTTGACTGTATATATTATTTTTTTTAATCAACGTATTTGCAGATTGTTAGAAGCCACAAAAATGCGGGCATCATATTTTTGTCTATTTGTAGTATTGAGAGTGTGCCTCGATGACCCACCACTTTGATTATCTTTGGTGACTTTGTTCAAACCATACAAAAGTGGCCCGTGACCACGGAGAAGAGTGAGTGCGACTCAAACCGGTCGTCTCTGATCGGCGGTTTTCGGGCGGAAAGCAAACGAATTTCAAGCAGCAAATTGTTTTCGTTAGTTGGGCTCTCAAATGTTCAGCTATGAGGCCATTACAATGACCGCTGACGATGCCTACACTCGCCACTGTAGCTGACACTGATATATGCAAATAATTTAGTAGTTTTCTTGACCGTGAAACAAAAGATTTACAGGGTGAACAGCGAGACGGCAGTCGAAACGACCGGAAAATTTAACGGTCGTGCTACGACTTTGTGCAGCGTTGCCCACAGATGGTGCATTTTTTTTGTAAAATTTGCAAAGAACGAACTTACCTGAGGAAAAAGTAAAGAAAGAAAAAGGCTTAGCTCCTATGGAAACGCAGCGACGCCACCGGTCTGCAAACAACACGGCGCCGTTTCGCACGGGAGACAAGAGATGGCGCAAGCGGTCGCGACGCCAACTGCCGCTAACGAACGAGCAGACGACGCCGAGAGCCGTCGTGTTTAGCAGACAAGGAACTGCAGTTCCTTGTTGTTACCGCGCCTGTTTTTGTTTCTGCGACTGTCGCCGCCTGCGGAACGCGAGCCGCTTTTGAGTCGAAAGGATCGTCTGCTAAAGTGCCGGCTCTCGGCGCCGTATGCCTGTTCGTTGGCGGCGTTCGTTGCGCCATCTCTGTCTCCCGTGCGAAACGGCGCCGTGTTGTTTGAAGACCGGTGGCGTCGCTGCGTTTCCATAGGAGCTAAGCCTTTTTCTTTCTTTACTTTTTCCTCAGGTAAGTCTCGTTCTTTGCAAATTTTACAAAAAAAATGCACCATCTGTGGGCAACGCTGCACAAAGTCGTAGCGCGATAGGTTAAGAAACCGAATTTTCCGGTCGATTTAAAGAGCCTGCCGTCTCCTTTGTTTCACCCGGCGTCTGGGTCAGAAGTGCGGTTAGAAATTTGTAGTGTAAGTTAAAGGCGCGCAATGCAAAGTCAATACGAGCCATTTCCCTGATAAAGAGTTTTAGATGCGGAGCATCTCTGCTCGGGTCATGTCCCACGGCCTTGTAGTCCGCACTCACTACGTACGCGCAACCTCCTCCTTCCTCTCCAACAGCTGCGCGTTACTCTCTCCGCTCTTCTGCATCGGCTGCGCGCACTACGCGCGCTCAGCTTCTACTCACAACTGCGCGCGCACGCGAACTCTCCTCCCAGTCTTCCGCGTGCGAAAAAGGACACGCGAGCGGCGAGCGTTCCGTTTCTCTGCCGCGAGCCGCGACGAAGGCTCGCGTAGGGGTACCGCTAGGGCAGGCCGGTGGCGCTACTTCTCGACGTCAGTACGCACCGACTGGTCTGGAACCAACACGATGCTCCGTGACACCCAGCGGTTCCCCTCGGGAAGATGTGGTGTACTTTAGCCTTGCGGCTTAGGAGCAAAACGCAAACACGGAGCGTTTGCGTTAGCATCGCGTGTTTCTACGCCGCACAGCGAGCGTCGCCGCCATGTGCCAAGCGAAAACACAGTTTGGTTCCGCGCACGCGCAGTGCGGAACACGCAACGATCACGCGTGACGCACAGCACTTCGCGTCTGCCCGCACGGAACATACTAAAACTCTGTCGTTTTTTGTTTTCTTTTTCTTTCTGCCATTCCGTCGAAGAAACGTGGGAGCAGTTCCACGAGGACCGTGCATGCAGCCGGGCTGGCGGCCTGGGTCCCGCTCGGTCGCACCGTGCGCCAACACCTGCAGCCGGAATCCCGACGTCAGTCAGTGCCGCCTGATCTGGCCTCGGTAAACGTGCAGCGGGGTCGAGGACCACGCATCCCAGGAGGTACGGCTTCGGCTCCGGCTGATGCCTCAGCTGAGAGGTGCACTTCGAAACAGCTCATGGGACCTGCGCCAGGCCGGAGAGGATCCAGCTTCTGTAAAGCCATCTACGAGCAAGCCTTCCCCGCTAATCGGCAATAGATCGGGCCTTCGGGGCAGGGGATTGGGGGCAAGTTTCAGAGGCGAAACGACATTTTGTAAGGAATCGTTTTGGAAACTGCAGCCGAGGACACGCTCGATAATACATCGCACAAAGAGATACAGTCATCTCTAAGCGTGGATATTTATAAAGTGCGTCATTGCTTCAAACATGCTTGAGCCTCGTTCCTTGATACCTCTCTCTACCCTGTTTAGTAGCTAACAGTGTGTCTTATGCATAATATGTGAGCAGGGCGACTTGGGCGCATACCTGCCGAAAATTCACGCTGCAAGTCCGGGCGACGAGGTTAGTTCTTTTTTTAAATATTTCAGGGCCCGGAGGAATTACAGAGGGAAGGGGGGGGGGTCAAAACAAGAAAAAAATTAATGGGATATGCGTTAAAAGTGCTACAAAAATCCAGTGTCACATCGGCGGTCGACGGCTGGAAAAATGATCACGGTTATCGCGGCTCTAAACAGATCGAACTTATGGCGTAAACCCTAAAACCGGAGTCACACTGCTTATAGACGATTGCAGTGTGCGATCCCCAGTGCAGCGCAAGCATATGCAGCGTGCGCGTAAACGAAGCTTTGGCAAGTATTTGGCTGCGTTCCAAAATTTACTCATCTTACCCAGGGCAAGCGTTTTGTACTCTTAGCTTTTGAACCCTTCCAGGTTCCAGCGTTTTTCTATTCGTGCGTTGTCACGTGGCACGACCCACCGAAGCGCACCGGATCCATCTGGGTAAGATTTGATGGATCGCAATTGCACTCATCTTGCCCGCACGAGCAGAGACATGGCGGTGGCCAGATGCCCTGCCTGCATTCGTGTACATCCTTTCCATAAGGGCGCAGCAGCCATCTTGAATGTCAGTTATTTCTGGTACGCTGTTAAACATCGCTTTGATTCGTCTACGCTGGCGGAAGTATGCTGGCTAGTGCGTGATTGCCGCTATTCTATTTTTGCGTCATATGTTCTCGCAGCAGTTGAAATGTTTAATTATTTTTTTCGCCTGCATAACAGACACGGAACCCACGCATGAGAGACACGGAAATGAAAACGTATATACATCACAAAAAGATAGTCTGCAACTGATTCGAAGGCGTCACCCAGGTATCTAGGCTGACCGTCTGAAAAGGCAACGAGTTCGAGAAAATTTGCACGCGTATCAACCACATACCGCGGTGACCGGATTCTGCAAGACTGTATTTTGTATTATGTGTACGCAGCGTGACCCCGGCCTATGATGGAAAAGGTTCCATTCGGATGAAGTCTGGGAAGGAAGGAGTACAGGCCGGTTCAGACACTTGCGTTTGAGTGCTTGACTGCGTTGCGTCGAGAACCGAAAGCGAGTCACTGCACATGTGCTTCTGTATGAAGCGCGGGAATCCACTGCAGGAATCATCTTGGCATGCGATATAAGGCAGCATGGACGTCCTGGTTTCTCGCTGCCGCAACGCAGTCAAACGCAGACAAACGCAACTGTCTAAACCAGCTGCTTACGGGTGGGCATTACAGTGAACGGGATGAATTCCGAATTTGAACCGATGTTCAATGCAAGGGGAACTATATGCCGAGGAGGACAAATGAGCTTATCGGGAAAAAGAATCTTATCGATATTTTTAAAACTATTATCAGTATTGGTGGAGGCTGTGCAGTTCGGCATCGAAACAATAACTGACACTTCTTGTAATGCCAGCAACACCTCGTTCTCGTATCATTTATTTATTTCTAAATGGGTACTATAAGTCTTCTCTGTGTGTGCCATACAGAAGGGCATATAAACTGATCCTCAAGATGTGGCCAGCACACACCTCACCTCACAGCAAAGCCCGAAAAATCCTCACCTTTGGAAATAAATGTATAAAATAAATAAAAAACGGCATAATATTCATTTTTTTTTTTGCATTGATGCGCATAATTAAATTCTTCTGTATGCGGAAACGTAACGCGATTCACCTCTCATTTCATGTTCCCCTCTCTCAGCTCCTCTCTTCCGCCTGCCTACGGCACCATCAGCTGAGTGACTGCGCTACGTTTTCTGCGTAGACGATTGTTTCCACTTTTAAGTCCGACAATATCCGACACTGCGGTTCGAAGAAGACAATCAGCTGCATTAAAAGTGCATCGTCTCGACGCTCATTGACTTTGTGGGTTGGCTGTCACCGGCTTGAAGCAATCATGCATAGAAAAAGATCCCAGGGTGTAGGCGCATTCATTATGCCTGATTGCTTTAGTCGGTGATATAGCAACAGCTCCGGCGAAGTGTTAATAAACGCACGCAAACATTGTCACACAAAAGTAGACGGAAGAATAGGCATATTTTTTTAGTTTGCGACTTTAACTTTAATTACTCCTGTCATCACACTATCTTCGTTCACTTAATGCGTAACCTATACAGGTAAACGTTGGTGCACGTGATTGTGTAATTTAAGGGTTCAGCCAGAATATTGCGTGGAAGCATAACATACCCAATTCCATTCCATTCACGGTGAAGCGATATCTAATTGCGGAAAGTAAACGTTTATAGCTTTATGTTTGACTTCTCAGAACGCATTCTCGTTGAGGAGATTATTTGCCAAGATCTCAGAGCTGCAGAAATCTGGTCACAAACGTATATAAGTAGATTATTAGGTGGACCTTCTTTTTATGTCGCCCGATTGCTTCTGTTTTGAGACCATAAAATGGGAATTCATAATAGTGAGTTTTAGTATTGCGTATACGAGCAAACGCAGCGCTGTGCGTTTGCGTTAGCGTTGCGTTCTCCACGCTCCGCATGCGCGAAGTCGCCATGCACTAATCCGAGGCCGCAGTTTTGGTTCCGCGCACACGCAGTGTGGAACACGCTAACGCTAACACAAACGCACAGGGCTTGCGTTGGCTCGTATACGCAGTACAAAAACTCACTATTATATCGCTCGCCTTATCGTGTCTATATTGCGGTGATACGATTTGATTAAAAATTAGAAGTCTTCGATAGTTAATGTGATCGGTCGCAGTGAACATGAGAGCGACGGATTCCCCGAGCTTAAGAAAACTCGCTTGGAGACGGCGAATTGCCTATCATATGCATTCATAAACATAAATTCGCGTAAAATTAAAAACGCTTAAATTAATCGTATCGATTTAGAGCGTTCGATTTACACTCATATCTCGTACCAGGCAGGTGAATTCATTCTAGCATTATTGCGGCAATAGAGGTGGTCTAGGGAAAAGGGCACTTGTTTATTCACAAACATGCAGAGGTCAAGAGGTCAGAAGGTTAGGAACTAGATAAAATCAGAGGGAGAGAACACACTGCAAAAGAAAACAAAACCAAGTACAGAATGCTTGCAGGAAAGTATAGAGTATATAAAATAAACAAGTATTACTACAATAGTTACCCTGTGCTTTCGTGCCCTTAGGTCTATATTCAGAAGTTGGCCAAAGCGCAAGAAGTTGGAGCAGTTATTTTATTTTATATATCTTCCTAGTCCTACTTGGATCATCATCGCTTTCCATATAGATGCTGCATGTCGTTCTGCTGCAGAACACTTAGTCAATGTCTTGAAGTGAAGAGCTCAAAAAGAAAACATAGGTGATTCTTCTTTACCAACCCAATGGAAATAATATTTCGTGTAGTGACAATGAAGTGGTCTAAGATGGCTACCTGTAAAGATGTTTTCTAAGTACAATATAACGGCATGATGAAAAGTCCCGGTGGTTTTGATGTCACCATAATCTTGGGGAATCCAGGCATCCCGACGACGTGGACCTGTGGACGGCTGGACTGATGGAGTATCCTGCAGAGTCGAGAGCCCTGGTCGGTCCGACGTTCGCGTGCATCATCGGTCGACAGTTCCGCAGCCTCAAGTATGGTGACCGGTACTTCTACACGCACGACAAGGGACCTAACGTCAACCCACTGAGCGATGGTACGGCCTCTTTGCACACGCCTACAAACTTCGAGGCACTTTTCTTGAGTTACTAAGGTTTAATACAGCTACCTTGAGGTACCGCGTGTACTGTTTCGAAGAAAAGAACGCCCCACATGCAAATATGAGACAGCAAACAAAAATAATGAAACTGATTGTAACTATAGTTCACAGGTGCCGAAAGCTTTCATTTTACGTTCACGTCTTGTGGCCAAAATTTTTGGCCACAAAACGGGGACTATAAAAACTGGCAGCCAGAATACGCTGCCACGCGATCTCGTGGCGGTTTTATGCAGTCAGTGTTCATGTCCATGCACTGGAGTTAGCTAAAGACACTGGATCCTGGGAAAGTAGCGCCATTGCCTTCCCTGCCTGCTAGTCAGACACAAACAGATACTAACGTACAGACGACCGAACCTAGCAAAGTGATTGGCTCATCGGTCTCAGTTTCCATACGCACTCGCCATGTCGGATCATTTAAATCTTCAAACTTTAGAGGTGGTCGTTCTGAACCAGTCGCGCCAAGATCGCTGGGCAGCATAATCGTACTGAAAGCCTTCCTCATCATTATAAGCGTCTTTGGCATCGTGCAAGCGATCCACTTCGCGATCGTGCACATGTTCACAGATCTCTTACAACGGCATTGTTGTTCTCGCGTATTTCAAGACAGGAAAATTTGTTTTCCATGCCACCGAGCACCGACGCTGCATGCGGTAGCGTACGAAGATGTACATCTTCTTTCGCCGGTATGAGGATTGCAAAATCTCGGTATAAAAGAAACGTCTCTATAAATCTAGCCTTCACTAGGGAATCTCGATCGGCTCACCAGGAAGGGAGAGGATCCAGTGACTTTAAAGAGCCAGGCACTTGCCGTGCTCCGGACATTAGAAAGTTTTAGAATAGAGGGCCCCTACGCTTTGGGCCCCACAAACTGCTTTAAACACCGCACGGCGCATGCGCTTTTTTTGTCTTTCTTTGCGCACACACACTGCGAGGTTTTACGCTGTTTGGGGACCCAAACCAAATTCTGAAAATGTATTGTAAGAGCGCCGGCAATAGACCCTTTTCGAAAGTCACGTGCTCACTGTTAAAAGGTCTGAAACACTGCACAACGGAGGAACAAGCGACACTAGAGAATGTAAGAATTTAAAACTACATAAGCTAGAAATGAAGTGTCATTATTAGAGTTTCCAAGGTTCCAACATTGGCGGTGTCTTTTGTGTCCGCCATTGTGCGGGGATTCCACAGCTTCCAACAGGGGGCACACTTTCGAATGGGGTCTATGCGGAGAACAAGTTATCTGCCTCTTGCGCAGGCGTTGCGGTGAAGTCAGAAACGATGCCGAGCTCTGATTGGCTTTGATTGGAAGGATAGTGGGTAGACCTTAATGCTAAATAAATCTACCCAATTTTTTTTTTTTATTGTTTTGCAGTCAGTTAATATGAGTTTGGTGTTCTGACATCATCGCCACCCCTGAGCAGGAAGCAGACAAACTTGCTCTCCGCATCCCTATCCCAGCCGAGACTAGGATAGGAGCATGAATCTGGGTTTTCTCTTCTGGGAAGGAGATGCATCCTTAGCGGCTAAGTTGAGAACTAAATCCATAGGGAAAACAACCACAGAATTAATTTTTTGTGTGTTTCGGCTCAAGTTCATTCAGTAACCCGTGTTGGATTGAAAACGATTACGTGAAGAATCCAGTCCACACGCCTTGTTCGATCTCCTGGCCAGTTGCAGTTTCGTGTTTTTATTTCTTTCTTTATTTATATTACTGCCAGACTATTAGGGTCATTAATGCGTTGCTAGCAGTGCTCATATCGCCACTTCGAAGCAGGGTTTGGAAGCGTGCCCACAAGGCCCGCCATCAACAGCGTACGTCTAAACTAAACTAAAACTTGATATTGTTTCTATCCGAGCAGAGTGAAATTCCTCGCGATAACAAAACCTGGCTTGTTATCTGGTCTAAACATGGTAATGCTTCAACAACAACAC
This sequence comes from Ixodes ricinus, assembly GCA_037355805.1. Lineage (NCBI taxonomy): Eukaryota > Metazoa > Arthropoda > Arachnida > Ixodida > Ixodidae > Ixodes > Ixodes ricinus. Next base: position 40,504 of record JAZHYW010006903.1, read on the forward strand.
AAGATATCTATGGCTCACGCAAACGACCAATTCCCGGTTGACAGACTCCCGGCAGCGGTTACTAAACCGCCGGCGCCTCCGAAAGTTTGCCGAACTCTCGCAGCATAAGCGGCACTGATGGTGCCCATTTAGTCGAGGTATTTAATCGACGAACCGCATTCCATTGTCGCCACCACGATCTGATCAAATCGACTAGGTCAACATCATTATTCACAAGACTACGTCACCCAAGATTTGCAAAAGAGAAACAGAAAGAAGTAGTCCGCTTTATTTTTCAAATTACCGAACAATAAAATGAATCTGGCTCAGTGGCCCTGCAAACAGATATTTTAATGGAACACTCGTGTCACATTCTTGCGTAGCGTGATTAACATATTCAATTCAAAGCCTATCGTTGCACCGCCTCATTAGCTTAAAGGAGCCGTACAACGATATTTGGTTGGAATGTTTTCACTTTATACGAGCTTACTGGCACTAGTGGCACCCAAGTATACTCGCACGCAACGCCGCTGACCAACATACTCCTCGGTTGCGGAGAAATTTCAAGGACAAAAGCGAGTGTTTTTTGTTTGTTTAATCTCGCCTTTGCAAAACTTGATGGCGTAACTGCGGTATCGCAGAACCTCCGGTGACGATAATTGAATGCAACTCTTAGATTGGGCCCGAGCCCTGCGTGGGAGCCCGATTTCGGCTCGTGATAATCGATAGCTCGAAGAGCATTCGGGTAGTGACCCGTGTCCAATCACTGCAATGACGACAATAGCCGAACCCTAGTAATGTCTGGAACTCAGCGAGGGTCATGTGCTTTGCTAACCCCAGCACGTGGCTATGATGAACATTGGCGGCATATAATCTGCTCCAGATCACTTGACTGCTTGTTCTCGCAGCGAGTGGAGGGGTGAACGCTGCTCGTTTTTCTTTAATTTTGTTTTGCGACATCTATTGCGTGTGGTGAAAAACGATCCAGTATTTCACAGGTCATTAACGTCAGGGATTCGTTCAAAGCGGTATTTGCGCAATGTTCAAGAATTGTTGCACCGCCCCTTTAAAGCAACTTGAAGATGTAGGTGGCACGTTGGTTTAGTCTAGCTCTACTGTTAAAGTGAGTACCCGTCCCTTGTAACTGGTGGTCCTTTTCGCCCTTTGTTCCTCAGCCCAAATCTCGGAAATCGCCAAGTTCAGCATTGCCAAGCTGTTCTGTGCCAACGCTGACGACCCGGACCGATTCTTCGTGCAGCCCCTGGCGCTCATCCAGCCGGATCCACGAACGTACGTTGGACTCAGCACGTAACTATTTACAGTCACCGACGGCTCAAGAAACTAGGGGCGTGACTTTCTGTTTCTAATTCTTGCTTAGTAATTCCTTCTTCGCCATTCTTATTGGCTAATGTCACAGTGGTTGCAAAGCAATGTTAAGAAGCTGGAGAGTCGCCACGTCTCACGTTTTTAAGCCGTGGGCGACTAAAGAAGTGTATAATTATAATGCAATTAAATGCAAAGGGGCAAACGAGGCTGGACAAGAATGACGAAAATAATTTTCGTCATTCTTGTCCAACTCGTTTGCCCCTTGCATTTAATTGCATTATAATCATAACCTTAAATTGCAAGCTTCACCCTCGTTGGTGTTAGACTGGTGGCAGCTGATAAAACCCGTTTGCTCTACTGACGTCTAACCCCTTTTTAGCTCAGTTGGTAGAGCGCTCCACCTGTATTGGAGAGGTCCCGGGTTCGATACCCGGACCAGGCGGATCTTTTCGGTCGCTCACCAGTCACCTACCTGTGCTTGGAGATTCGTGTTTGTCCTTTGTCCCTCTTGTTCCCCTTCTCCAGGGATTATTTTCGTCAAGAAGTGTATGTGCGATCGTTACTTCTTACCCGCTCAAATAATGACTACGCCTGTTCCTTTTTTTTTTTTACCGAAATTTTGGAAGAAACGTGCTGCTTTATACTCGTTGTTACATGGAGAAAAAAGGGAAGTTTTCGAGCATTATTCGTGCGCTGCGCAAAATAGTTCATAAAAAGGTTTTGTTGTCGAAGGAAGAAATTATGCTTTCGGCATTTGAAACGTGTACTTCTTGATAAAATAGTACTAAGCTAGTTTAATATGCACCTGAATATATTTTAATTTAACAGATGAAAAGGGTAATTAGTAGTCCTGGAAAATTGATCAATTAATCTAAACGCATTCCCCAAGCAGACGTGGACCGGTCTACCTGTATACAGGACAAACTTTAGGTGAAATTTTAACCTAAAGTAAACTGTAGGGGCGAGATCTGTAACTCGCAGACAAGTGCAAAAAGCTTACACGTGACCCGGCCACTTCAGGACCGAGCGAGTGTTCGTTTGGCGCCGCAGAGACTGCAGTGAAAATCGAACGAGGTCATTCTTGCCGGAGAATATTAACGAACCCCTTTGCCTCACCGTAAATGTGAGTGCTTCTAAACTGTTTTCAACACACCTCCAGGTTGATTCGAAATCGAAAATGTATACTGCGCCGTTTTTTACATGTTCAGCAATGCAAATTTGACGTTCTAGAAATATTATGCATGGAAATTAATTATACCCATTAATCGATTCAAGGGTGTTGATTAATCAGGTAAGAATCTTAATCGACATCCAATTTTAGCTAATTGGTTATGCTCCACGAGGAGCCAGACTTCCTTTAGTGCGGTTCTTGCAGTAAACGCAAGTATAGACCGAAAATATACGTTGGAAAAAACTGGCGACATACGAGAAAGATGTAAGATACAAATGTGGTACAGAAATCAAAACATTTTCAAAAAAATAAACAAAGAAAAACATCCTAGTTGATAGGGCTTGCTTGCAGGCTAGCAAAGGCCAAGTGATTTCTCCTCAAAACTCGAATGAGTTCACGTGTTCAAAAATAAGGGCCGCCATACTTCATGCATTATTATGTTGTTTTTTCTTTTTGTATGTTGAGGAAACTCATTTTGGGTACGGGTGAGGACAAAATAAATGTGGCACGCGTCCCTTAGAAACGCATGCAAATAGTCTTACACATTACTGGGTTCAAATGAAAACAACAGGCATTACTGGTTCATCCTAACAAAAATGTCTGAAATAGTCGAATTCTGACTGAAAAAAATGACAACGTGGGCAAAGTATCACCTTCAACGTGTGAGGTGCCGGTTCGGCCCTGGCTCGTCGATGTCACAAACCCGATTTCTGGGGCGCGTAAATCTAGAAAGAAGCCAAAATCGCGATCTCGTGGTAGGTGTTGGTGAACGTGAAAAAATCATTAATCACGTGGATGAAATGTCGCATTAACTTATATTACTACGATAAAAGAGCTTGTCTCGTGTTGTTCACTCTAATGACAATGGACAGAAAGGTGTCGTACATATAAAAGTGCTATCACATAGAGGTGCAGCCTGTCGTTCCTGCTAAAACACAGGATGACTTCTATCCCATATGCAAGTACCGCCGAGGTGGTGCGTGCTGGGATGCCCTTGAGCCACAAGTGGCGGAACGTCACCGCAAATTCGGTATACGGCGCCGGCGCCGCGGCACCGGCCAGCCTATTTAAACCAGGAGGAGCGCGCTGGCAAACGGCAGCCGCCATAGGGAAGTATTCACTGGCGTCCATAGCTGAGTGCGCGACTGCTGAGCGCGTGCTGACGGAGAGCTTCCACAGTTATTTTGCAACGTGCATTCCGCACCATCAAGATTGCCGGTCTTAGCAGCCTATTTATGTGAGCTCGCTCTGAGCATGCGTTCTAAAGAGCACCCACAAATATGGCGTCCTTTGAATACTCCTCTGGGGCAGAGAGCGCGAGCGCGTTCGCAAGACGCGACCATGCTATGATGGTTGTACCATCCAGCTGGCTCTGTAACGTTCGATTTTGCACGTGCCACGCTCGAATACAAACATATGTCAGCATCTCTATACTCTGTTTCATACTTAGCGTGCAACGCTGTCAAAGCTACTGGCGCGAGCGTGGGGCTTGATCTCGTTGATCATTTGCACGCGTTCTAGCGCAAACAAAACCATAGATGAAGCCACGCGCTCGCGCCTGTAGCTTTGACAGCATTGCACGCAAAGTATGAAACAGAGTATAGATGTGCAATAACAAAACGTCTAAAAAAAAAGAATTATGCAGCTCGTGGCCGCAGCGTCCCATTCAACATTCCTTTCAGTTTTAATATTTGCATTGCTTTCTTTCATGCTTCCACGAGCACGTACGTGTCACTTGACTTGATAGCGAAGCCTAAGCTACTTGCAAAAGCACGTTGCCCCGACCGATGCTTGCACTCCACGAGCGCACGTGCTTGGCAGGGACACTGAAAGCTCGGAGCTCGCTCTTGTATCCTCTGCTACGCTGGCACTTAGAATGGAACACAGAATAGGCCTGTAGCTCTCAAGTTTTGAGCAGCGCTCCAGGCGAGCAAAATATAATATTTGGCTCGCGTTTCGAACATGCGTCAATACGCTTCCCCACTACAGTTTTCTTTATACTCCGTTCCATTCTAAGTGCCAGCGTAGCAGAGGCTACAAGAGCGAGCTGCGAGCTTTCAGCGTCCCTGCCAAGCACGCGCGCTCGTGCAGTGCGAGCATCGTTCAGGAGGACGTGCTTTTGCGAGTAGCTTCGGCTTCGCTATCACGTAAAGTGAAACATACGTGCTCGCGGAAGCTATGAAAGAAAGCAAAGATGAAAGGAATGTTTAATGGGACGCTGCGGCCGCGAGCTGCATAAATCTTTTATTTTTAATTTTTTTTAGACGTTTTGTTATCGCGCATTTACAGATGCTGACAGATGCTTGTATTCGAACGTGGCACGTGCAAAATCGAACGTTACAGCGCCACACGGATGGTGCAGCCAGCATAACATGGTCGCGTCTTGCGTAAGTCTTCCGGACGCGCTCGCGCCCCCTGTCCCAGAGCAACGGGTCTATAAAAAGCTGTAGTGGGGAAGCGTAATGACGGCAAAAGCGAGCCAAATATTCTATTCTGCTCGACCGGAGCGCTGCTCAAAACTTAGGAACGACGGGCCTATAGGCCCGTAGCTCTCAAGTTTTGAGCAGCGCTTCAGGCGAGCAAAATAGAATAATTGGCCCGCGTTTCAAACATGCGTCAATGGGCCACCTGCTTTGCCCAGGGGGTGCTGCGAAAAGGACTTGTTAGACCTTGTTTTGGGTAGTACAAACTTTAGCGTCTCAAACTGTCGCGCATGCAGAAGCGTGCCTGCTCTGGTGAGGCGCGAGATCACGATGAAAATACAAAGAAACAACAAAAATTCGAACGCCGTCAAAGCTAAGACGCTAAGAGCGTGAGCCAAGAGATGCCGTTTCACGCGTTCCAAAGTAGACATGACAAAGAAAAGAAAAATGAAAACGACGCGACACAGGTATTTTGACGTCACCACCCAGAGGTAAGAGACGCGAACCCTAGCGGTATTCTCATGAATTTGGCACTTTTGATTGTCTTGCGGCGTTGGGTCTGGCCGATTTCTGGCGTCCAAAGGGTTTTTTCGTTCTTCAGCGCCAGACAGAATTAAAAAAGGCCATACCACCGTGCCATAAGTAGTGCGAGGCTCAATCAGGTGAGCTTGTACTACCCAAAATGAGGGCGCTACAGTTGGTTCAAAGCTTCAGCGCAGGAGGCCTATACGCTTCCCCACTACAGTTTTTTTATTCTCCCTTCCATTCTGAGTGCCAGCGTAGCAGAGGCTGCAAGAGCGAGCTGGGAGCTTTCAGCGTCCCTGCCACGCACGCGCGCTCGTGCAATGCGAGCATCGTTCAAAAGGACGTGCTTTTGCGAGTAGCTTCGGCTACGCTATCACGTAAAGTGAAACATACGTGCTCGCGGAAGCTATGAAGGAAGCAAAGATGAAAAGAATGTTCCATGGAACGCTTTCGCCGCGAGCTGTAAGATTCTTTTTTTGTTAATTCTTTTAGATGTTTTGTTATTGAACATCTACAGATGCTGACAGATGATTCGAACGTGGCACGCGCAAAATCGAACGTTACAGCACCACACGGATGGTGCAGCCAGCATAACATAGTCGCGTCTTGCGTAAGCCTTCCCGGACGTCCTCGAGCCCCCTGCCCCAGAGCAACAGGAGCGTACGCACTCGCAGGCCATGAGCCAGAAATTGCGACGCGTCAATGGCGCTTGTGGCATGACTAAATAAAGAAATGGTTGTACTAGGGCAAGTCAGGAATATCGGAACTTTATATCCTCCAATCAATATAAAGGTGCAGGCTTTATATTAACAACGTTGACGGGTCCACTTATTAGGGTATTTTGTGCTATACTTCATTTCACTCTAAAACCCCTGTCAGACGGGCACTTTACAGGCCTTGGTAACAACTGTTATCAAGAATCGGCGAAGCAGCTCATGATCTCGCGCTTATGGGCGGACGCTGCTTCGCCGACCCTTTAAATACAAAAACGACTGAAAGAATACCACACATAAGACAAAGGGACGAGGGACACTTCTTCTTTCAACTCGCATCAACACAGAGACAGTGAATCTCCTAGCGGAGTATTTTCGAAGACACCACTGCCCAGAAGAAAGAAAAACAAAGCGAAATAGTTAACGGATGAGGTGGATTGAACTTTTCACTATCTTGAAAAATTCCCGGCACCGCTGCTCACTTGCATTTTCTGCTTCTCAATATGGCCGTGTCTGCATAAATTGGAGACTGTCATTTAAATCAAACGCAACGAAACGGCACTTTAAAAATTTAACAGATGCAATTTAATGATCAGTTCTATGAGAACAAGCAAAAAAAAAGCATTGTAGCTAACACGCTAAACTAAACAATATAAGGAAATCTCATAGAGTCTCTTCTTTTTGGAGCTCCTATTTGGTCCCAAAATGGCGTCTTTCAATTTTTGTATTTTCGTGTAAGACCGGGAATATTATTAGGTAATAAGGCCCCCACCTAAATTTGTTGGATACGCGAGCGTTTTTTATAATTTTTTAACTACGTGGGTTTTAAGCCAATTTAAGAAATTTGGAGTATGATATCAGCAAAAAGTAAAATTTATTCTTCACAAAAAAAAATGTTTCTTGGAGTTCAGAGGCGTCTTATTAAAATTATTTTTTTCGTACATATCCTAGGCATCAAAAAATTCCAGCATCTCTTTTGGCATAGAATGACACAGAAATGAAGCCTAACTTTGGCGCTTGTTTGGCCAATTAGGGTCAAGGTACCCATGTTCTGGCCAGAAAAGGTCAAGTTTGGCTCCACCATGGTTTCTTACTGAGTTTTACGGTCCTAATTTCCAAAACAGAAAACAAACTTTGGTCCCAGAAAACGTGTTACCTTGGTCAAAGGTATTACGTTAACATAACAACAATTCTTTTTAACAATGCAGGGAGCTACAGTTGACAAGTAGACAGGCAAAAAACTGGAGCATGTATCTCCAAAGTGACATTTGTTGGTATTGCCTTGTCTGGGCATCTTGAGAACTGTATAGCACTTCAACGCCGCCGACCTGTTGTGCGCATATATGTGCGTCAAGTACTCGCGCGTGAACAATATGTGAGATTTCAGAAAATGTGAAGAGTGCACGTCAAAATAGCTTCGACAGATGCGCACAGGGCGTAGGAGTGCACCGGTGCTATACACCTTTGCAAGTGGGATCCCGTCTTAACCTCGAACCGCGCACCGCGGTCAGGCGGGCCTACTCTCCAGCCAGGACGTTCGCTGCTTATCGAACAATGTTGCCAAGCGTCTCTTGCCGAAGCATACACAACTGAGCGCAAGAATAAATTAAAAATATATATATTTATAAAACATGCAGGTGTTCTCTTCGACTGCAAAAAAGCACAAACAGTTAAATCAAATACGTAAACCAGCAACAAATCGAAAAATTAGAAAAATATCTATACTTCGTTTCACTTTATGTGCGAGCGAAGCCAAAGCTATAAGCGCGAGACCAGCACTTTTTGCGTTTCTCCCCAGCTCGCGCGCTTGAGCGAAGCCGGAACGTACGGAGCTTTCGTGCTCGCGCTTCCAGCTTTGCCTTCGCTCGCACATAAGGTGAAACGAAGCATAGAGTCTCAAAGCTTTCATCAGAAAGCGCCAGAAGCCGCATGGCCATTGCATCAACGATGGCTGCGCTCGCGGCAGCTCTTGCTTCCACGACGTGCTGGAACAGAGGCTGCGATCGTTAAAAAGTCAGAGCTCTGCAACCCTTAAACATGACCCGTCCTACAATATTTGATGCTACGAATCTGAGTGGATACCTCCCCTGCGTTCCGAAACAGTAAGTGTGTCGCTAATCCAGGCCGTCGGCGACACAGCAGACGCCGCCATCTTGTCATTGCGCACCCCAGTGACGTGCCCCTGGCGCACCCCAGCATGGCGGAAACGTTAGGCGGCGCCAGCATCGCCCAAAATGGCGGCGCACGGGAGCCCTTCTTGCAAACGTGTATAGGAAGTATTCACTGGCGGCCATAGCTGTGTGCGCGACTGCTGAGCGCGTGCTGATGGCTAGCTTCCAGGGTTCTTTTGCAACGTGCATTCCACACCGTCAAAATGGCCGGTCTTAGCAGCCTATTAATGGGGTCTCGTTCTGAGCATGCGCTCTAGAGAGCACCCACAAATATGGCGCCCAGAGAATACTCCTTATTGGCGGCGAGATGTTTCTTGGTGGCGCCCTCCCCTAGTTACTTTTCGTGACGTCATTACCTTGTGAACAACAAGTTCGATGGTGTTTGTAAAGAGCATGGTGGAAGCTTGAAATAATAGCACTCTTAAACCAACACTGCCAACAGCGTCAAAACTAAAGTTCTTACATTCCTCTTATTTCCGTCGAGGGTAAATCCTTTGCTCACGTCATAGTCAGCGTTCGGCTTATCGTGGAAGGCCGATTACAACGACGCTTTCGATCGCTCGAGTTCCAAGCCACTTGGCCTAGAAAGCCGAATGTACGCCGCACGCGTCTAGAGTTACGTTGCCGTCGTGTAAACGTAGCCCACGGCAGAATTCTACTTCCATCTGAAAGGTGGTCGAGTTTCTAGAAGCGCGCGCAGCGAAGGTTTCGTACCCCGGAGCGATGGTTAGTGGCGACGAGGCAGTCGCTTTGCGTTAGCACGGAAGCCCCCAGGAAGAAAGTCAATTACACCGTTGCAGAGTTTTACCCAAGTCAGAACGCGGTCAAAGCGTGATACCAGAAGAGAACAAAAAAAAGTATCCACCAAGTAGGCGATTGCAACTTGATATTGCACAGTTCTACGTATCGATATTACAATATGAGAGCGAGCTTGCGAAATATAGTTGGATGTAGTTAATCGCATCATTAATCAGAGTAGATTATTGGCCAGCTAAAATGGCCGAGTAAAATAGGCAAACAAAACACGAGTGCTACGAGTACGATTGAGGCTATTGATAAAAAATATAAAAACTTGTCAAGCGGATTGCCAAGAACAGATTCGCCTCCAGACCCAGGCTTAACACGACACTACTATACCTGGATAGCAGGGCCTGCGCACTGAATTTATGACGTCATCTTCGTCGAATGGGCCAATTTCAAAACAAGGGCTTGCGGCATTCCTCCTCAAACGTAATCACTAGTGAATCAACGCACCACCGCCTTGATTCACTAGTGATCGTACATCCTAATGCCGGAGTCACACTGCCTACAGATCTTTCAAAATACAGTCTGCAAATACGAGTAACCGCGACATCCGCGGTTCGATTACCCAGTGCCAAGCTTTCTCCTTGAACTCATTGACATATGCGGCATTCAAAGCACGGATCTCGCGGTGACTCGCGTTCGAATCTGTATACAGACTGTCTTTTGTACGATGGTTGTATAACCAGTGTAACCCCGACTATACGGTAAGGTCATGACTCATAAGTGAACCTTTCAGTTCCACTTCCACTCTGAGCTCATGGTTGACGAGCCAAATCCATTTCCGAGGTGCTCTTCAACCTTAGGCGCATGATAAGTCGACGAGTTGACTTCGGACTTCGAATTTGATGTTATTTTTTGCCCCAGTTTATCGTCGATGCGAAATCACAACTATCGGACCTTTTCCTCGACTCCAGACTTGAATTTCACAGTGTATAGCTACACTACTATCGCCTTGCTATTACTGCACTATAAACTCGGGGTTAATCGCATGACCCAGTGACAACCCGGGAAGGGGCCATGAAACGATTTTTCAACTTCTTCTTCCTTGCCTGTAATCCTCAACTCAAAAGCGAACTGAGAATTCACGTAGTCGTGACAGGCTAGGACACCTGTGCGATGTCTCCAAGCTTCCATTGTGCTTTTAAGCACACCGTACTTGGCATTCGCAAGTGGCGTTAAGTTCCGTCAGGCCATTTATTGGCCACGAACGCGAATTCAAATATTCGTCGACGAATTGATTGTTGACGAGCGCATACGTCCGAGGGACGCAGTTCTCGTGTCCAATGCGTGAGCTGGGGTCGGCGGACGTCAATTTGGCACCGCTGACGTGTGTTGGGCACCACGGATGTATCATAGTGAAAAGGTGGAGAGTTTTGAAGGAAAGGAGGCACGAAATAGTCCGCTATATTTTCAAGTGTTTTTACCGAAAATCTGGCTTTTTCCTTCCTACCCTCTTTTTTTCAGACCCACTGAACGATATGCGATTAGGTAAGGCCTCATTTAAATTAGTTTATCCCAGCCCAAAAATCATTTCATGACCCCTTTAAGTCTGCACCTGAGTCCTGGCGACGCAGAAAGCTCGACCAGCTGTCTACGCGCGAATGTAATGATCTTACCAACCTAGCTCCGGTGTAATTCCAAGCTTCGGCGTTCCTTCGAACAGACGCTCCTCCATCGCATGTTTGCCGCCCTCCGTCGTGCTCTGGGTGCGCATGCTCACGAAACACCTGTGTTATGGAAGGTAAAAGGCCCACGCTGGACGCGAATCTTCCAATCCAGATCATACATGTTTGCAACAGATTGTATATGCTTCATTTCAGCTTCGGTCCGAGCGCGGCCGATGTTATGAGCCGAAGGGCCAATCAAACAGTGCAAAAAGTGCAACGTCATGGCGTGCTCTCTGCGCTTGATAGGACTAGCCGGCGGAGGAGCACGCACAGACAGACTGCGAATACCGGCTGGTCTTATCAAGCGCAGATAGCACGCCATGACGTTGTGCTTCTTTCGCTGTTTGATTGGCCCTTCGGCTCACAACATCGGCCGCGCTCGGACCGAAGCTGAAACGAAGTATAGTACTCAATTTTGGACATCCACCAAGTGGTGCTGACCGGCGCGACGTCAGTGTAAACAACGTTTCGCACACGGATGTCAGTTAAGAAGCGCGCCTAAATGCACGCTGAGGTAACGTTTGAGCAGAGCCGTATATGGTGAGAGTTTGGCCATTCATGGGGAAGTAATAAAAGACAAATCAGGAGGCGTCATTGGCCGAAAGCGAGCTGGGCGTGTTCCAGGGCGTCTTCACAAATTCGAATGTGTCCAACCAGAAGCCGGAAATATTACCCTGGCGGTGGTCGCGAGAAACAAAGATAATAATTGCGTCGGAGTAACTCTCGGCGGTTGAAAATATGGTGTACGTAGATGTTTCAATCACGGTCATCCAACATTATGGTGGAAGAGCGCGACTAGCGGAACGATTGACATAATCCGTAAGCCAGGAGCCGAGGGCCGGGAATCTGCCGTCCGAGCGGCCACACTCTATCCGAGCAAAACAGAGTTGAGCGGCACATTCGTTTCTTACATCTTTCTGCATGATCATGATCGAAACATCACGTGCACCCTATTTTCAACCATGAAGGGTGACTCGTACGCGCTTATTAAAACAATATACGAAGTTACGAACATATAGCTTTGATCAAAATTGCTTCTCGCTACCGGATTCTTTTCGGCTTCTGGTTGGCCAAGAGAGCATGTCAAGCCCACTTTCTGCGTCTGGTGCACGCCCTGGCTCTGCCCGCGCCTCCCATTGACCAAACCCTCTGTATACACGGCTCTGCCCTGCCCCAGAGCAACGGGTCTATACCGCCACGTCATGAGTTCCAAAGAAGCAGCGCCAGTTCACGGCAGTAAGGCTCGCTCGTGGAGTTACTAAGTCCTGAATATTTCTTGGCGGAGAGCACTAACGAGTTTACAATATTTCGTTCACCCATGAGCTGAGATTCCAGCCAAAGCTACAAGTGCGAGCTAGCCCGCGCTCCGGGCTTTGAGACATGCATTTCTAGCGCGAGCGCTCGTTCTGCGGAAGATCGCTTCAAAGCAGCGACCTCGAGCTTTCGTGGTTTTGGCAGTGGCTGCAATCTCGGGTGAACGAAGTGTACGTTGTATTTGTTAGAGGGATACTGAGCCAAATATCTCAGTGTCTATAATAAGTGGCCCACGATCTTTCCACGAGCCAGTAGCCGCTTTTGTGCGCGTGCACACGCAATGAGGTTGACGTCATACTCCTTCGAGAGGGAAATGTGAGGGCGCCAGGGAAAATGAGAAGAAAGACCGGCGTTTCATCTCCACATTGGGGTCTGTGTAGGAGGTAGGCGATCAGTTGGTCTAACAAGCACGTAGATTTCACTTAGGGAGATGAAAAGCCCGTCTTTATTATTATTTTTGCCCGGAGTCTATACATTTCACTGTCATCTTAAGCGTCAGTAGAGGACTACGACGTCAATTTCGTTGCGTGTGCTCTGCGCACACTGGCTGCTACTGGCTCCTGGAAAGATCGTGCGCCACGGCGCCACTTATAAAAACTAAAATGTTTGCTTCCGTAACGTGCATTCCACACCATGCAGATCGCCGTTATTTGCATACTTTAGGTATAAACTTGATCTGAGGATGCAGGGACCTCTGCAAAGGCCAGCCTAACTCTCCCGTTGCCCCCTTTGATGCGCTGTGAATAGCGCGCTGAAATATGTTGCACCCAGTGAATACCTTATCTACATTAGCTTGCAGGTGTCGCTATTGCTGGGTACTGACGGTTATTTCAATTGGCGGCGAGATTAGAGCGCCTTCATACACACGCGCAGCTTTGCTGGTGAGCTGGCATCTCAGCCATTTTCACGCCCAACGCAGTTTTTATGCATTTTAACGCAAGTGCGCGCAACACGGTGTTACGCAGCTCGAGCGCGCAGCCTCGGCTAGTGCATAGACGCCATTTTATCGCCCAAGTCACGCACCGTATGTGCACGTGAGCGTCACGCGCTGGCACATTCAGTGCAACAATGGATGTCTTCACCCGGAGACAGACATTCATATTGGCACCCTAGGCGAGATGTTTTGGTGGCGCCCCCTATGGTTACCTCTCGTGGCGTCATTGCCTTGTGAACAACAAGTTCGATGGCGTTTGTCATTAGCACGGTGGAAGCTTGAAATCATTGCGCTCTGAAACCAGCACTACCACACACCGTCAAAATTGAAGTTCTTACATCACTCTTATTTCCGTCGATGGGAAATCCTTTGCTGACGTCATAGTCAGCATTCGGCCAACCGTGGAAGGCCGATCACAGCGACTCTTTCGATCGCTCACGTCGCCAATACTTACTGGTTCCCTCAAGCTACGACCTCTGTGGTGGGAAACTAACACGGTGAACCGAACGCCGGTGGCTCATAAAATACCGGCATGGTCGCGAATGATATACGCGCTATCTATATGTCGTAGGGTCTTAAGGCCGGTTCAGACACTTGCGTTTGAGTGCGTTTGACTGCGTTGCGGCGAGAACCGAAAGCGAGTCACCGGCAGATCTGTGCCATGAGCGTGGAATCCAATTCAAGGAATCATCTTGGCACGCGGTATAAGCAGCAGGGATGTCCTGGTTTCTCGCCGCCGTAACGCAGTCAAACGCAGTCAAACGCAAACTGTCTGAACCAGGCTTTACAGTCCTCGGATATTACTACTATACTCTGTTTCACCTTATGATGTACCGCAGGAAAGGCTATACAGTCGCGAGCTCCTTGCTCTGAAGGCGCATTTCGGCGGCACAAGCTCTCGTGCGTTAAGAGCAGCTCACGACGCTATGAGCTCGCGCTTCTAGCCTTCGCTGCGGTACAACATAAGGTAAAACGGAGTATAGGCGAGATTGTCACGCGTTAACGCCCCAAAAGGCAAGGCTCGCCACTGCAGCACCCTTGACCGTCCGTGAACTATTGAAGTCACGAGCGCGATACGCAGTGCGCTTCCGCTGGCCGACTTTGAAGCGAAGGGTAAAGAGCAACCGCTCGCGTTATTTCGTTTCCATACCTCTTTAACATGATGAACCGCAATGGCGGCAGGTGCGAGCTCCTTCCATTTTATTGCGTCTCCGCTTCACAAACGCTCGTGCAGCGGAAGCACCAGTGAAAGAGACTCGATCGCGCTGGTAACCTTTTCTCTACTCCGTGTAAATATGAGGTAACTCGTATAGGGGTTCAGGGTGTTAAAGCATCGCAGCTCGACAGCACTTTGAGCGAAAGTTTGCTTTGCAGCTGTTTTGTTTTTAGAGAGCATTCTTTGAGTTTCTATCCTCAGATTGCCCTTGTTACGGGCGAGACACTAGCCGACGTGCCATTCCGCGCCTTTCGGCGGAGCTTGGTCAGAGCACGCGGCAAGCATCACGCTATCACTGTCCGGCACTAGATTCGTTATTTTCACTACAGTGATTGCCTCTTCACAAAAGTTTTGCGCTTTTTTTCTTGGCTGTTATCGTTTGTTCTGGCGCAGAAGCTTCCGGAACATAGCACGTAGACAAAAGCAGAGGTAGCCCGCTGGTAGGGGGATTTGTGACCCAGTGGGTTAGCGCACATCAGCTCGGAGCACGTGGAGCGAAAGCTCGCGCTGCAGAACCCAGGGATCCTGGGTTCAAACCCCACCCTAGCGCGTTTCGATCTGGATGAGCATCGTACCGGCGTGCGGTCGTGTATCACTACTGCGTCGCGCACGTTAAAGACCCCAGGCCAGCGGTTGTACTGCACTGGCTAAACTGCTCATCTACAGCGAGTGACTCGTCGCAACTTTGAAATGGCTGACCAACTACATGCTGTATAAATATCCACACAGCCCCAATTATTTAGCCCGCTGCTTCAGATTTGTCGCCCTTACCGTCGCCGTCACAGGCTGTATGGTACTTGTTTCTTTAGTTCAGGCACAAGCATGCCATGCTAAACGCTTATTTTCACTTCTACATTCGTCGACCGCTATTTGTCCGAGACAGTATTTCAATATCATTTTATGTTTTTCCTTAGGAATCCACTGCTCAACTGCAAGGACCTGCCGGACACCGACCTGTCCCACTGGGCACCCGCAGACCTTCCGGAGGAGTTCGTTCAGCTCCCGCACGACGACTTCTTCAAGCAGACCCTCAAATAAGGACCCAGGCCGCCACGGCCACCGCTTGGATGGAGCGCCCTCAATGCGCCCTTTTCGATAATTCCAGAATCACGGGAAGTGGTCCCACGGCACATATTTTGGCCGCTCCGTTTTTTGGAGGCAGCCAGCCATACGAATACTGGGTGTTTGTTCATTTGGCGACGATTGCTCAGGGTGTAGGTGAACTAACTCATTATCTGTCAAGAGCGAGAGACTTGGTGACCCGAAACGAGTGTATGTGAAACCCATCGTCTGCGGAAATGCAAGCACAATGGCGAGCGAGAACGCGGCGTGCCGAAAAGAAGCAGATGGGGCACCTGAACTAACGCGGGTCCACCTTTGTTTCTCCTCGCCAGACGAACGTTGTACGTCTTTCTTACCTGCGCATGAAAAGCGCCGTAGAAGAGCAGGAGCGAGAAAGAGAGAAGAAGTCGTACAGCCACTTTCCTTAATTCCCGAATTATAGATTAGGTATCTCCGAGGGCCCCGGGCTGACGATGAAACCGGCCCTGGTACCTCATTCTATTCCCTATTCTTTATTCCTTCTTTTTCTCTGCCCTGTTTTATCCAACATCTCATAGATAACAAATCTGTGGCGTTCGATTTCTTACCTCATATCCTGTAGGCCAGTGCACGAGAGCTGCTTCAGCGTTTATTTAAGGCGAAATTCCTTAGTGGTCCCATTACGCGAAAAAGCGGCGGCGCTGTCCCCGAAAGATGGTCATAAAAATACGTCATACAGCGCGCGCCTCAGACATAAAACATAAGGAAAAGCGCAGCAACGTAGGTTACTCGTCACGGGAGCCGGCGAGTGCGCTCAAGGTCAAAGCGGGCTCGTCAGAAATCAAACACACAAAAAGCACAGCAACACAGATGCTTTGTCACGGAAGCCATCGGCCACGCCTGCGCAGTGGAGGAGCGTGATTTCACAGCCGGAGCGCCGTGTGCGACAGGAGGACCTGGCGCGCTGCTTGGAGGAATGCGCTGTGTGTACGAATGCTTTCACCTTCCTACACGTAAGCAGTCTTAAGGCCCGTTCACACTCTTACGACCTCTTAAATCTTGATTCCTTACACCTCTTAAAACCAGAGGACACAGTGGCGCCACCTATCGGGTTGCAGTGTAAACTTGACAATCCGGCATATTTCCTATTTCTCCCGCGCATTATCCTTTCTTCTTGTCTCGAAAAACTTTTGGAAACGTTATAAACGAGCCTTTCTCATAGGTATTACGCACATTCGACCTCGAAAATGCCGCAAAACCGTCGCTCTTGTGAAATGCAGTTCCACGATCACCGCATAGATGGCGCCAGAAATGAAATTTTCAGAAGTTTTAACAGATCTGGTCTCTCTCGGTCGAAGTCGGTCGCAAGAGTGTGAACGGGCCTTTAGGTGAAGTCCCTGGATCCGTCTTAGGTGCCTTTGCCGCTTTTTTTACTGATTGAACGCAAGTTCCCGCCAAACGCTGACGTTGCACTCGCGCCAAATATTTGCTCCATGCGGGCATTCGGCAGGTGCCTAAAGAAGTCCTGCAGTACGGCTTTTGGTATCTGGAAGCTGTTGTTTAATATCTCCTCATCTTCTTTTCCTCTTCATTTCCTATCTTCTAAAGTTTTTTCTTATCACTCTTTCTTTTTTATTTAGCCTTATTTCTACTGTTCTTTTTCACTCTCGTAGTCTATTGCACCAGCGAGTTGCGGTACATAAACACACGATAGTATCCCGCATTTGGGACCGGACGACCTGTCAGTCTGTGGTGCGGAAGCAACAACACGCGAGCTTACAGAAAGCGAACGCAATCAGGTTAACAAGTACAATGTAAAATATTTCGCGCGTTTTGTGGGTTTGGTTTTTTATTTTATGGCCTACGCATTTTACCTGTAGTCAAGATGTGTCGCAACCTTTCAAACAGAAAGATTACTGGTAAAATTTTTATTGTGGTTTCATCAGGTATGGTCTGTTGCAGTATAAGGAAAGGAGTGTCCCGCAGTTACTATTTTTACAACACAACAGGGCTCACTGACAAAAACAACAACTATTTTGCGTATCGCGTTAGGTAAGAGCGCTGCGGAAGATACAGGCCGATCCCCCATCGCCAAAAGTGCATTGACACGGTGTTCGTCCCTTTTTCTGTGCCTGCGGTGAATCAATGTATAGAAAATGTGTAGGCATACCAATTTGGTTTGGCCTCGTCCGGTTAGCATGTCGTTCCCACACTCTGAAAGAGAACGTGTAGCCAGATTGAGTTGTAGCTGCTGGCGGTGCGCGGGAACGCCAGAACGTTGTGTACTTTTAGTGATGCGCCCTGTGCAACGGTATAAGGTCTCAAAATATTCGCGCTGAGACAAATAAACTACAACTTGACTCCGAGGTATGTGCCGCTCATGCAGTGAACTTATTTACTGCGTAATTGCGACCCTGTGGCACTTGTCCTTTCACATTGGTGGAAGTTCGCGAGCTCTCTTGTTGAGATATAGTCAGGTGAAGAACCGATCGTGAATCGAAACTTAGTTGTTTTCAAACTGTATGTGACAATGGGGAGGTTGCACTTCAACTCTGTAGCAAACACCATGTACTTCCTGTCGCACCCCACTTCCGGCCACAGCTGCCAACTTTTGGTGACTGCCATACAACATGCACTGCCAAATGTTTTCTCTTCTTCATAATCTGTTACCGAATAAGCGTCTGTTATTGTTAAAATAATCTAAGAACTAACTTTCAGAAGGTGTACTAAGCTATGGTGTGAGGTTACCGCGCCGGATAACACAAAAAAAAAATGATCAGTGTGGACCACCTCTGAGTAGACATTTCTTTAGAGAAAGAAAAAGGACGAGGGCCCGGAACACGAGACGAACGTACACGGGTTTTTAGTTGTAATTGAAAGTAACATGAAAGCAGACCAACAAACACTTGTCGTCTGCGATAACAGATGAAACCTAGGGTACCTCTTTGGGTAAGTTGGCACGCCGCGCGCAGTGTGTCTCTTATCAAGCCCTGTTTACATTGTACAGCATAAGAAAACGTTTGACTTTTTTTCATGGGGCTTACGTCAACATGCAAGTGCGAGGTCAAATGAAAATAAAACTGTTATGTCGCTTGGTTGTCAAGGTAACTTGCAGTCGCGTCTCCACGTAAATTCATCCAGTGTAGTCAAGCCTTATTATGTTAATGAGCCTCACATTTGATTATATTGTAGGGGCATAGGTCGATAGGAGCGCGATATACCACGACAACCAAGCAATGTAGCCACGAAAGCTCAAAGTCGCGAAAGAGTTATTGTGTAGCAGGTAACTCTTACGAAAAACGCTTACTGATAGCGCGTATTATTAAGCCAGCATTAACCCTTCAATGCCCGGTGTGCCCAGTAGCCTACAGTTTTTGTGGAATTCTTTGGGGGTTATGGCTAGGCCGTAGACCTACCTGTTGTAATAGAAAAATAGATAAACGTCCGTCGGTGTCGAAAAATACAAAATGAAAAGAAAATCCAAGAACACTGATAAAAACTTTATGCCAAAATGCAAAATCAGTTAAAACAAAAACTGTCATTTCTAAAAATGAGTGCTTCAGCTAGTAAGTCGTTGTTGTTGTTTTTTTTCTCACAAAAACTTTTTTTTTATACTCTTCGTTTTTGACTACATTTTTTTTCAACAATTATACACCGTTTCTAGAGTGCGTCCGAAACAGGTCACCGAAATACATGAATATTTGACGAATAATTAAATACCACACAAACATTCGCCGATTGTTTTTCTTTTGTAAATAAACACCGGAAACTTTATGGCCTAGTTATACGTTCATTTGTTTTCCACAAGGGCGCCCCCATCCTGAATGCTGCCATTCCATGGGCGAAAACTTTGTTTTGCCGTCGCCACACGAATAGAAAACATACGGGAAACCTAACCGTCACCCATTTTTGTTTTGCGTCACCTCTATGTTTTCTTTGGTTTTTTTTTACTTTAATGGTGTATGTGTTTTAATCCGTATTTCGTCACTCACACCAGATGGCTGGGGACGAAAGTAAACAAAAGAGGTGTATAAATAGAGACAGTAAAAGACTGGCAGCGACCTTTATGTTCGAAGTCCTTAAAGGCATGAAATGCATTATAGGACCTGGATCGGTTTCTGGAAACTGGGTTGGTGCCTGGGTCACAAGACGTGAATTTTCCCCGCTAAATTTACCGGGTAACTGAATTAGTGCATAGGTCCCGTGACGTCGATTTTTCGCTAAGTTTAGCGGAGAAAGTAAACTGATGTTTTTGGCCACAAGACATTAATTGTCCCGCTAAATTTAGCGGGGGAGACCGATTTGACGTATAGGTTGCCGTCAGGTTTCCCAAAGTGTACAAGTGACGTGACTCCACTTTCCCCGCTAAATTTAGTGAAAAATGCACGGAGGGACGGACGGACGGACGGAAAACGCCAGAGTGGCAATCCGCCGTTTTACATTACTGAAAGTTACAGAGCGCACAACATTGCCTTGTCGCTGACAGGTTGGGGAAGGCAGGGCGAGGCGAGTCCTGATGAGATTGATCCGCAGCCAATGAGAATGCTGAATCCGCCGATAAGAACGTCGAAGGAACAATCACGAGGCAAGAAAGCAAGAACAAAATTAACCACGCCCTGCCTTTCCCAAGATCTCAGTGACTAAAATTGCTGACTTATTTTCAAAGCATTTTTTAAAGTTATAAAAATTTTATACTCGTTTACCTCCAGTACGTCCTCCTTACGGAGGCGACAACATTAACCATATGAAACGAAAGCTCGGCACAACAACAATTTCCTCGTCGGGAAAGTGCGTGCGGGACATTTTTAAGAATATTTTTACTATTTTACCACCTTCATCCGGGACGAAATTGTAAGGCTTTGTACGTGCTAACACGAGCTAAAATTGATGAAGAAAGAGAGTAAGACTAATATTCATGTATAACCGTGGCGCCATCTACGAATAACTCCTCAACACATGTTGAGGAAGCCCAAAGCATCCAGGGCTTCGTCAGCTCCACCTTTTGATGCTTCCAAAAGACACCACTAGTTCTGAGGTTTTGCTAATGACCAGAAACCACCTACTGGTCACTTGTGCCGCGTGGTAGTAAATCTCGTTATATCCTTTCGTTGTTTGGCAATAGTAGGGCTTAATGCTAAAGTATAGTAAAGTTACCAGATCGAGAGACCTTAACGTGAAGTTCCCCGCTTTTCCGAAGGACTCTAGATTTAGGCGAGTTCTTTCGTTGTCCAATTCGACCACGCACGTTGTAAGCGGGAAGAACCGCATCGGCCACTCTGAAGTCCTCCTGGGTAGTGCTACCTCCCATACTGTCCCGGAACTTGCAGAAGGGCCGGAGTCCCAGGGATGCGAAGCATAGAAAAAGTTGTACTGAATCTGGAATCAGAGCTGCATTTCGGGCTGATTTTGGGACTCTTCCTGTTATTCTTTTCTTTTTTGTTGTGGTCTATGTGGGTTTTCGTGGTTTATTGTACGAGAGTATTTTTGTGTAGAGTTTGTAATTAGCAATTACTAAATTATTTATCAACCGATCCCGCTGTGTTTTCTGTCTTTGTTTATGTTGATAAATAAATTTTTGACGCACGTGACCAGACATGAAACATTGCTCAAACACATACATGGATGTATAGTCTCCACCAATATCAAAGGTCGACTCGGAGCACTTGACAACCCGGTGGCTGGTAGGGTCGCGACGCGCGTTGTGTATACAGTTCCACACATGGCCTCCTCTATACTCACAAAGCCTGGCAGTTCGACGACGGAGCCATATAGAGCGCCCGATCGGAGATTTGGAGCGCGAGGATCTGGTAGCACAGAGCATCAAAGAGCCATTTCTCGGGGAACCTGGACGTCAGCGCACTGCTTTTGCAGCGGCGAGGACCCGATACACACTTGTTCGCTCGGGAGAAGTGTGTTTCCGCGTCTCGCCGCAGCGGGGCGCTAGTCACGTGGCTCTCCTCTCATCCGTTCTTTGCCGCTCCACCTTTTCCATTTCAGCGGCTGCTTCTCGTGGCGATCTGCCAGGTCTTGTCAGTATAAAGAAGGCTTTGTTCTATATCGTTCAGAGGGGACTGAAACTCGATAGTTCAGCCGAACTGAATCTGCGCACGCTGACGAGGCACCTTCTTTCCTTCCCCTCAAAGTGAAATGGAATTGCCCAAGTCGCGAGTAGTGCCCCTCAACGCCGCAGTTTCGGTTATGCGCTCAAGGTGGATTTTTCCTATGGCTGCTTGTCAAATTTAACGCCGACCCTTGGTTACCCAAATATTGATCTATTTCCGTCTAGTCAAAGCTAAATTTGTCCCTGCAAAAGCTGGTAAGTCTTCCCCAAGTTGGGTTCTCTAATTCATCACAAGGCTGCTTGACAGGTGGGCAAAGTAAAAACACAAAAGAATCCAAACTTCGTCTTGCCGCTATATTTGAGGAGGGAGCACAGCGATATTTTACAGATGTGCAAAACTTTAGTAGCCATAGGTTCCCGTAACACTCATGGAGCACTTAAAATTCATGTGTTGTTTGTATGTTTATACAGCCGACATTTAGTAAGCTCCAATAGGCGTCTGGGATCTCAGCTGTAGATGAGGGCTAACGCGTTTCAGCTCGGAGCGTGGAGCGAAAGCTTCCGTTGGAAAACTCCTGGGTTCGATCCCCACCGCCCCCGCCCGTTTCGTTCTGGATGAGTTTCGTAGCGGCTCGCGTTCATGTAATCATTAATTTCTCATCTACAGCTAGGCGACCGGTCACCCGTTGAGGAGTAACAACATCATGGCTCTATAAACATACAAAGCAAGCCAATTTTATCTGTAGATGAGTAA